>QEPC01004101.1:1728148-1743341 GCA_003113815.1 Sphenodon punctatus
AAGGGAATCCAGCAAGAGTGAGTGGTCAACAGTATCGAAGGCAGCAGAGAGATCAAGGAGGACAAGAATGGAATAGAGGAAAGGAATAACTTCATTAATATATATATTGAAAAGCGCTGGAGCCAGCAAGCACCCTTGTCTAACTCCTTTACTAAGGGGGAATTTTCTTTGAGACATGTCCTTGGTTGTCTAGTTTAACAATCATGCAGGATTGACTAGAAACATTCTGAAGCAAGAAAAGCAATCATGGTTCCATTTCCAATGCCTTGAGTTTCTCCCGAAGTAATTCCCAATCCACAGAATCAAATGCTGTACGAAGATCCATGAACGCTACAAAAAACCTGCCAGTCCGGGCAACATATTTAGAGGCTAAATGATAAAGAATCATACATTGCTGAATAGTCAACTTCCTCTGCTGAAAACCGACCTGTTCTGAATGGATAATGTTGTTAGAAGTGAGCCATGTTGTTAACCTAGACAGCAAGATCCTGGTATAAAGTCTAAATCCCCCTTACGAGCCTGCCATCCTGCGACATTCCATGAACAGAAGGAGGGGGGTGGAATTTAAAGTCTTGCCTCAGTCAATCTACCGAGGTTAACTGAGTAGTGGAAGGAGCATCATCTGCGATCAGTACTAGCTTATGCTGTTCTACATCTTCCAACACATTACCAAACATAAAGGTTTGATTCCCACCCTCCTCCTGAGTCCCTTTATCAACTCCCTGCCTCAGATCTTGGTTAGAAATATTACAAGGCAAGTCATCCTCCACCACCTGCGGGGTGCCAAACCTAAGCTGATGTCATGGGCCGCCGAGGGGGGCGGGGCCGACCACGGCGCAGGGGCCCGGCTCCGGTGCCGGCGGCACAAGCAGAGCAGGAGGCGCCACCTCCGCCGCCCCCCCGGCAGGAGGAAGGGTTAACCCCGCCCGTACAACGCATGCGGGCGGGGCTACAGGGCGAGGCACAGGCAAACGGCCGAAAACAGAAGGAGGCCACGCCCCCTCTGCGGCGCTCCGCACGCCTGCGGGGGCACGCAGAGGGGCGGGGCTAGGCATATAAAAGCCAGCGCCGAGAGACACTCGGCGCTGGTGATTGAGTGGAAACCGGCCCATTGACAGAGCTAAGTATCGAGCGTGTGCCTTTGACCTCAGACTTAGAGATAATTATAGAGTGTGCGAGTGCGTGTGTGTCTTCCTATTCCCCCTTCCCTTGTGACCAGTGAGCGAGTGAGTGCTAGAGTGTGTCGCCTTGTCCTTGATCCTTCCACCCTCCCTGGGCTACCTTGCCATTATCCCTTGTTGTATCTGACTGCGTCCCCGTCCACCATTTTGTCTTCCTGGGCCCTATCCCCTCCTACCCGGGCACGTCCTCCTCACGTATTCCCTTCCCGTTCCCCTGGAGTGTGGGAGCCGTGTGTGGTGACAGACTGGGTTCCAGTGGCTCAGGCCCCTGCTCCTCATCAAGCGCCCTATGATGATAGGGGCCTAAGTTCCAGGTGCGCAAGCCCACGGAACGGCCCACATACTATCCTGACGGGCTTGGATTCCCAGATAGATTCCTGCCAGAGAGGGTGCCTGAGCGTGTGCGTGGAGAGACTCGAGCGGTGGGTGTGTGGGGGGTTAGGCCCTTCCCGGGCCATCCAGGGCCACGCCCTTTTCCCCTGCCCCACTGACAGCTGAAAAGAATTAGTCTCAGTCCTTAACTGACTTAAGGGGTTTTCAGCCCCCGATGAAGAGATCTACAGTTTCCCAAGACTAAAGATTCTTGGGTTCATGTGAGTTTTGAGGCAGAGACATCCTCACTCTGGTCATTACTCTGTGGGGGAAGAAAAGATCTTTTCCATCTTTTTGATGGCACCGAGGTCACTGCAGGCATAATATGAGTAGATGGAACAATCCCAGGTGAAGCTTGCGGGAACCTCCCAAGATCCAAATTGGCATCCAATAAAGGGTGCCGATTAGGATCAATATAGACCTCGCCAAGTATAACCCCCCCCCCATGAATGAAAAAGGTCAAAGTGGTCTAAGAGTTTCGCCACTAATTTGGTGCAGCAAAAATGCACAATCACGCGTTGTAATCTGGGGGGAGATGGAAGCCTTTGATAATACGCAATTTGCCATAATGGTATATAAGTCTGCAAAACATCCTGCAAGTGTTTCTGGATGGCCATTTTAGAATCCCAATATGGAAAGGTACCATCCAGCAATGGGACAATTCGTAAGGAAATCGCCTTTTGATTTATAGCCATTTCTGAGAAATTTACCGCAACGTGACCCAATCTTCTAGTTACTGGGGGCCTACCTATTGGCTCCTTCCCTAATGGGACCTGAGCAAATTTAGAGCAGGCCTCCAGCATGCGGGGTTCATCCTGCATCAAAGGTACAGGAAGGTTGATTTTACCCTGCCTCAAATCAGCTATGAAATCCTTAACAGTTTTTAATGCGGCTGTTTGAGCCTCTAAGGATTTCACAACCCTATTCATTTGGCCTATTAGTTTCTTAGTTAATTCACCAATAACGAGACACTGATCTTTCACCACATCATGAGAGTCATTATCAGGTTTAAGAAGGAGATATATAGTTTCCTCCAAAAGGTTATTCAAATTATCAAAATTTGGAGATTTAGAAAAACTAGCTTCCATTACCCGACAAGCAGGTACATCTGACATATCCAAGGGTGATGAACAGGAAGTCTGAGTCACTAAAGCATCTGTTGGCTGCTTAACATCAGGGAAAACAAAGGAATCAAGCTTCAACTGCTTTGCTTTTACCATGGGTTCCTGAGCAAGACTACCCTTCTTTTTCTTATTCCGTGTGATCATTATCATCACGTACCCAGTACAGTTCCTCCGGATTAAAGACAGCAGCAATTAACAATGAAATAGGGAAAATATCCAAACCCAATGCGTCAAACCAACTATAGAAAAAATCCCCTCAAGGAAAGGCTGCTCCGTTCCTGGCTCATGCCTAAGGCTGCGCGCACAAGGGCGCGCCCTTGCACGAGCAGCCCTTAGGTGCGCCACCCCAGTGCACGCCTACAGCGCTGCTGTAGGCCTCCACAGTTCTTTAAGGAATCTCCCAGAAGGCCACGCCCAGTGCAATCCCGCGGAGTCCTGCTGCAGGGCTGCCAGCTGCTGCAAGAGTTCCGGGAGGGATCGTATTCTGGCCAGGAGTTTACAGTCTCACGGGGTCAATTTACATTTGCCCATAATTCTGCTCTGGGGGAAAAATTATTCAGGCATATGTGAGACTCACTAAAAATTATTATAATGGAAATGCCCAGCCCAAGCTAACTCTAGAATGCTGACAAAATTTCCCTGAGGAATGCAAGCCAGAGAATTTTTACTATCTGTCCTTAATCATGAAACTATTTAATCCACAGGTGTCCCATCATTAGGATGGCAACCTTTATCTCTCAGAATTTAGTGGGACAAAGAGAACGTCATTCTATACAGCTGATGGTCTTTCCCTTTGTGGAATATCAAACCTGTTGCAAACAAGGGAGGTTGTGAGAGCTTCTCAGAAAAGGCTTGGGTAACCTTCTACAATTTAAAATACCAAGCAACCTAAATATACAAGCCTCTACCAGCAATCCTCACAATACAGTGTTTATTTCCCCAGAATGTCTGGGGAAATGTCTGTAACATATAGTCTCAAGATTTACACAAATATTCATACACAGAAAATATGTTTACACACAGAGAAGATATGTTAATAGAGTAAATCCTAATCACAACCATTCAGCACCAGGCACTTTGCTGGTGTTAAATAAATAAATGTATGGAGATGAGGCTCCTGTGTGAAAATAGTTTGCAGCAAAAGAAACCCAGTGCCAAGTAACCCCAACAGCATGGCGTATTATTTATGGTATTAAAAACAAGAGAAGAAAGATGCATGCCCAAGGCATCCATACATGCCAGGTGTGACGGATCGCCTTGCAGTGGGCTATAAGCCCCTTAAAAAAACAATGAAGGCTGAACACCCAGAGGTTTTAAAACTTAACCCAGAAGAATAAACGGTTTAATATAAAAGGGGGAAAAAATCATATATACACAGGTGGGAAAATTGAGTCCAGCTGTGTTTCTGCTTGATAGAGTACAGAAAGAGTCCTGGTTACAAAGAATACTACCATGATAATCCAGGTTGCAACACTGAGACCACTTTCCACATCTCGTCTCCCCCCCGCCCCCCGAATATTTTGGCTGCAGGAGGAAATACACAAGCCAGAATATGTGCGGGGTTCGTCTGGGGTTCGGGGACCGCAGAGATACAGAGCTGGATTTCCTACTTTGTATCTCTGCATGTATTTGCCATCAAACCGGTCAAACCCCACACATATTCTGACTTGCACATTCCCTCCCACAGCCAAAATATGCACCGGGGGCGGGGGGAGGGAAGGTGTGAAAGTGGTCTCAGTCCACGTACTCACACAGGGCCAGCCTTACCACGGAGTGGGTCTGGGCAGTTGCCCCATGCCCTGCTCCTGGGGTGGGGGCCGCACTCGGGGGCCCCAGCTCCCAGCCACTGTCTGTCTTGGCCAGGGAGTGAGAGAGAGGCAGAGGCCCCACCTCATCCTCACTCCCTGACCCCCTCCGCTGCCTATCTCAGCCAGGGAGTGAGAGAGAGGCAGAGGCCCCACCTCTCCCTCACTCCTTGGCCCCCTTTGCTGCCTGTCAGTCTCGGTCAGGGAATGAGGGAGAGACAGGGCCTCTCACTCCCTGGCCAAGTCCGAGACAGGCAGCGGAGGGGACCAAGGAGTGAGGGAGAGGCACAGGCTCCGCCTCTCCCTCACTCCCTGGCAACTTCCAGTGGCAGCAGGCGCGGTGGCAGTTTCAATCTGCTGCTGCGGCACCTGGCCCAACTCAGGGAGCCAGAGAGCGGGCCCAACGCAGGGCCCAGGCCAGCAGCAGCTGCAGAAGGTGTGAGTCCTCAAAAAATGGCTGGGCTCAGAGATGGGCCCAGGGAGTGCCCCCTGAGCTGGGGAGCACCTCTAGGCCACACCAGCCACCGGCAGCAAAGCCCCACATTTCTCCCCCACCTGGGCTCCGCAATTGCTAAGGCTGGCCCTGTACTCACAGGAACCAGGCTATAGTTTCCTCCTGGTCCTATGCTCTGGAATTGGTTCCTTTAATCTCTCCCTCTGAGTCCTCACTGTTCACAGTAGTGGGAGCTGTAAAAAGGAACCCCGCTGTCTCCTGTCTCCACTTTGTGGTTCCACAGTACTTATACAACCTAGAGACAGCCTCCCTTAGTTACCCCTTGAAACCGGACAACCTTCCTCTTCCTTCACGGAAGTCCACCACTCACCACACGTTCTTTTCTTGGAGAGTCCCTAGTCCTTCTCCCTCTCTCCCCTGGTTCCAGCTGTCTTCTCTCCTTTTCAAAACCCTCTACATTCCATCCCAGACTCAGCATCAGACAGCCTTTCCCTTACTCCTGCAACCTGTCCCAAAGAGACCCCATCACACAAAGAATAGCCATTCTTTACAGGCCCCCCTTCCTTGGCCCACCACCACCGTCTTATTCCCTTCCCTGCTGGCCCTGCTTGTCTATACCCCTCCAGCCCCCACTGCCCTGTGACCCCCCTCCCTATCGTTCGCCCTAGCACATAGCACTAAGGCCCCTGGTCACCGGGCATCGTGATATCACACCCATTGTTACATGAGCAGGCAGGGGCCAGTAATAGCACTGGAACCAGTACACCCAGGCTTGTATCTCTGGAACCCTTCAACCCACAAACATGGGGGTGGGCATATTGGTCTTGGTGAGCTTTAAAATTAGATATCACATGTCTGACTGGCTGGTGTAGTACCAGAGGCGATACAGGATCACAGACAGACGCAACCTCCACATAAGGCGTTCCCTACTATCATGCTTTGCGTAAAGAATGCCTAAAAATCTGCTAAATATCTAAGAAACATGAAAACAGTGGTGTTACCCCACAATGTTTGTGGAGCAAGGGCACCCTTTTATAACTTCAGAACATATAACTGAATGGTTAAATGGTTTTTTATATGGTGGGGGATTTATATTCAGAAATTTCTTATCAACAAACATAGCTGGTATATAGAAACTTGGTGGATGTCTGAAATAAAAACTACCCTCATTTTGATATTATTTCACTAAAAAATCTTCAACATTTAAATGGGTGCAAGAAAAGGGGGGGAAATCTGGATAGTGGAATTGGGTAAAGCCTCTGAACAGATACACAGCCTTCAAAGTAGAACAAAAGGCCAAAAGATAAGATTCAAAAACCTTGTAAGTTTTTATGATTTTTTTTAAGACCCCTAACAATTTATACTAGCTCTTGCTTGGTGAAATTGCTTTTGAAAATAAGTACAATTCAGATTACTCAGTCTACAGACATTTTGCTGCAGATCTAAATCAACATGGCCACGATATTAAATATTTCTAGTTGTGCTAGATCACAACGTTCCTTCCACTGAGGAGAAAAGCAGAGTTCTTTTTAATGTATTAATAGCAGAGTTCTTTTGGAACACTATATTTGACAGAAAAGCAGACAATGATGTATCAGCACTCTATTCAGATAAACGACCGCAGCTAAGTAGAGAGAAAGGGTACAGCCACACGAGCCAGGCGGGACCAATCCCCCGCACGCCTCGGGGTGAGCAATTGAAGCCATCACAATTTGGGAGCAGCAAGGAAAGTAGGCCACTCAGTCTGCCCCCTGCGGGGAAACCGGAAAGGTAGGCTGCTGTCCGATGTCCCACCATGTCCCAGAATGGGTCAAGGCATAAGCCACAAACTCAGGCACCCAGCCCTACCCCACCCACCATCCCCAGGCTTCATCATGCCCCCAGCCATGACGTGGAGGCGTGAGAATGGAACCCGAACCTGCTACACCTGTCAGCTCTTTGGTGGTGACTACCCCACCCCCCAAGTGCCAAAGAGCTGATGAGTGGCTGTTCCTTTCTGGCCGGAATAATTCAGTGAGTGGTGCTCGTGAACTATTTTTATCTTACCGAGACCTCTCGTGTGGAGTCCTGCAGAGTCCTGTTTTGTCCCCTCTCCTGTTTTGTCCCCTCTCCGTGTACATGCAGCCCGATTTAAGGTGTTAGTGTTGATCTATAAAGCCCTGCACGGGCTTGGCGAGGTGGTGAGGGGGTTTGGCGTGCGGTGTCATCAATATTTTATTTTATTTATTTATTTATTTATAAATATTTCTTAGCTGCCCCCTCATGCCTACAGCATCTCGGGGCGGCTTACAGCATAAAAACACAATAAAATTCTTTAAAACAATGTTTTAAAAATACAATCCCTCCCTACCCCACCCTCCCACTCTCCCCTCCGAAGGCCTGGGCGAACAGCCAGGTCTTGCACGCTCGCCGAAACGTCGACAGACCTGGGGCCAGACGGGCTTCCTCCGGGAGGGATTTCCAGGCCCAAGAGGTCCTGAGGGAGTTAACCTTGGACCTAGACGGTCACTCTGTCGATGAGCTGGTCCAGCGTTGGAATAGCTTGCTGGAGGAGGCCATTGACAGGGTGGCTCCGAGAAGCCCTCTGCCTCGGTCTCGTCACCACAGGGCTCCTTGGTTTACTGAGGGGCTGCGGTGTATGAAACGACTAGGCAGGAGGTTGGAGCCACACTGGCGTCGGACTCAATCTGGCTCCGATCGACTTCTCCATAGGGCCCATTTGCGGTCCTATGTTGAGGCTATGAGGACAGCAAGGAAGGAGTTCCTTGCTGTCCTCATAGCGCCTGCGAAGTCACGCCCAGCGGAGCTGTTTTGGGTGGTGCAGGGGCTGGTCAGTCCGGCCTCCCTCCACCTGGACGGGGACTTGTCTCAGGCCTGCTGTGAGGAGTTTGTCATCTACTTCGCAGATAAGATCACTCAGATTCAGAATGACTTTGATGCTGGATTAGGGGCAGTAGGGGGAGACCGCGAGGTAATGGAGGCCCCGTCCGGTCCAGCTTTGTGGGGGGAGTTTCAGGAAGTGACACCGGCCAATGTGGCGGATGTCTTGGGGTCTGTGAGAGCCACCTGTTGTGAACTTGATCCATGCCCGTCCTGGTTGGTGAAAGCTTCCAGGGAGACATTGGGGACGGTGCTGGCGAGGGTGGTGAATGCATCCTTGCAGCAGGGGAGGCTGTCACCCAGCCTCAAGGAGGCTGTGGTGCACCCCCTGTTGAAGAAACCATATTTGGACGTGGATGCGCTCACCAGTTACTGACCTGTCTCTAACCTCCCCTTTTTAGGGAAGGTTATTGAGCGTGCGGTGGCTATCCAGCTCCAGGGGCATCTAGATAGCATCGGTTTCCTGGACCCTTTTCAATCTGGGTTCTGCCCCGACTATGGCACTGAGACGGCGTTGGTGGCCTTGGTCAACAACCTCAGTCGGGAGATGGATGCAGGATGTTCAACATTTCTCATCCTGCTAGATCTCTCGGTTTCTTTTGATACCGTGGACCATGGGCTGCTGTTGAGATGGCTGCGTGACCTAGGGGGTCTGGACGGGACTGTTCTTGAATGGTTCCATTCATTCCTCTCGGGGAGAAGCCAGCGGGTGGTGCTGGGGGAGGAGACATCTTGCCCCCACGCTTTATCATGCGGCGTTCCACAGGGTTCTATTCTGTCTCCATTATTATTTAATGTATATATGCAGCCCTTGGGGGAGGTCATGAGAGGGTTCAGGGTGCAATATCACGAATATGCAGATGATACTCAGCTATAACTCTCTTTTTCAACTGACCCAGACCCGGCTGTCTCATTGCCATCCCAGTGTTTGGAGGCCGTGGTGGAATGGATGTGGCAGAGCAGACTGAAGCTCAACCCCGATAAGACAGAGGTGATGTTGGTGGGGAGATTGAGGGAGGTAGCGGCCCCCCTGATTGGGGGGTTCACCCTCCTATAGTTCAGCAGGTCTGGAGTCTGGGGGTGATACTGGACGCGGATCTCCGGCTGGAGCGGCAGGTGGAGGTAGTCGTGAAGACGGCTTTCCACCAGTTGCATCTGATGCAGAGGCTGCGTCCGTTTGTCTCTGGTCCGGACCTGACCTCCCTCATCCATGCCTTCATCACCTCGAGGCTGGACTACTGCAACGCACTCTACATGGGGCTTCCCTTGTGCCTGGTTTGGAGGCTGCAGCTAGTGCAGAATGCGGCGGCCCGTCTCCTTATGGGGATGGGTCGTCGGGAGCACATTACACCTGTGCTCTGGACTCTGCACTGGTTGCCAATAGCGTGCCGAGCAAGGTTCAAGGTTTTGATGTTGATCTATAAGGCCCTTCATGGTCTGGGCCCCTCGTACCTCAGGGACCGCCTTGCCCTCCGCGCCCCAGAGTGGCTCCTTCAGTCTGCCGGGGTGCCTTCCTGGAGGTCCCCCGCGTTAAGTGGGGGGCCACAATGGAGAGGGCATTCTCAGTGGCCGTGCCATGCCTTTGGAACTCCCTTCCAGAGGAAGCTCGCCTGGCCCCCAGCCTGTTGTCATTCTGGCAATGCTGTAAAAACTGGCTGTTCGCCCAGGCCTTTGGGGAGGGAGGGAGGGGGGCTGAGGGTTTATCTCCCCTTCCCTATTTATTGTTTTAGTAAATTCCCGGGCCCTGTTTTAATATTTTAATATTTGAATAGTATTTTTTTAAAAATGTTTTAAATTGTTTTATATATATTTTATATGTATTTTTTATTGTTGGAAGCCACCCCGAGCTGTTTTTAGGAGGGGTGGGGTATACATTTAGAAAATAAATAAATATGAAAAAATTAATAAATATCAGCGCTAAGGGTGCTTTTAGACGATCGCCAGACATGCGCATATTTGATATTTCGTGCATGCACACGTGCAAGGGAATCATGCGCATATTGTTTTTAGACATCCGCTATCGTGTGCCTAATCTTGTAATGTGCTTTGAGGTACCTTGGTAAAACAAACGCGAGTTGTATTTACACGATCGTTGGTTACATCCCCACCGTCTTATAACGCGCATGTTTATGTCAGATAACCTTGATGCCAAGCGCTTGATTTGTTCCTGTCCATAATGCTTTGCTCTGTTTGAGAGGGAACACAAAGTTTGCTGCTGTGGCTCCTTATCTCAAGAGGATGGATGCGCAGGTTTTCGCAGATCTCTGTTCTGTTTGTGTTGCTTTTATCGCAGTGGTACACCAGATTGTTTACGTGCTTCTTGATGATGAAGATTTTGGTGAATTCCATGCATTGGTGCTACACATCCAAAATGATTTGATGAAGGTAGGCAGTACTATGTACCGAGATGAACGCGGCTAATGTTTTCATATTGACAGGATCGATTAATAAATGAAATTTAGACATACATGACTGCACATCTGAACACGCATACACATGCCTTTTCAAATATAAAACATTACATTTGCATTTTTAAAATATCTTGCATTTCATAAAACATATTGCAGCAGTTTAGCACAGTTAAAGAAGGCACACATATTCACAGTTGTTTTTATTATTATTTCTAAACCACAGATAATCAACAGCCTTCCCGCGGCGTTTGCTGCTGCATCGATGGCCTTGCAAGGCGTGCTTGGTGGGTCACTGCATGAAGTAGAGTCATCCCTTCCTACAAGACATGCTGCCTGGTCCCTTCAGCAAAGCACCGATTGGTGGGAGAATGTTGTCAATGGGCCAAATTACTCCAAGTTGCACTGGATTTCAGACTTTCGAATGAGCAAAGCTGTGTTCCAAAAATTAGTAGATTATCTCAGACCAACGCTATCAAAGAAAACCACCAACATGCGTGCTGCTATTTCGTCAGAGAAGAGGGTGGCAATCACGTTGTGGAAGCTCGCAACACCAAATTCCTATTGTGCGGTAGCCGCACAGTTTGGGGTGGGTGTGGCAACAGTGCGCGTTATTATAAAGGAGGTGTGTAGAGCGAAAAATGGCACACTGCTCCATAAGGTTATTGGTTTTAAAAGCATCGGCACAATAATGGATGGTTTTAGGCGTCATGGCTTCCCTCACTGTATGGGTGCTGTTGATGGGAGCCATATTGAAATACGTGCCCCCATGGAGGAGCCAGAGAATTATGTGTGCCGTAAAAAATATGATTCGATTGTGCTGCAGGCAGTAGCTGATTCAGACCTCCTGTTCAGGGATGTTTATGCGGGGTATGCCGGGTCGGCCCATGATTCAAGAATCTTGCATTCCTCGCTACTATTTCACCAGAAATACAAGGGGATACTATGGCCGGACCCTGTCATTCTTGATGGTGTGCCAGTACACTCAGTACTGCTTGGGGACAAGGCATACCCTCAGGTCCCCTGGCTACTCAGGGTGTATGATGATGGTGAGTCACCTGCAGCAGATCGGTACAATCTGCGGTTTAATCATTGCCGCAACTTTGTTGAAAGGGCCTTTGGATTTCTAAAGGGATGTTTCCAGATGCTATTGAAGTGTGTGGACATGCGAGTGGACAATGCTGCAGAGGCGGTGGTCACCTGTTGCATTTTGCACAACGTGGTCCAGACTGATGGGCAAGCCCTCGATTGGACTGAGGATGCAGAACCTGATGCACCCGACAACAACATTCGAGTACCAGATGTTGGGAACATTCTGCGAGGCGTGAAGCTGCTTGGTAATGCAGTAAGGGATGCATTTTGCAGTCATTTTGAACGAGAACATAATATGGGCATCCGTTGGCGGCCACCACAGCCAGAATAGCCTATGTAACCTTGTACCTTCAGTGACTCATTTAAGCAGCTCTTTATATCTGTTCAATGTGTTTATATAAATTTGGTTGCGAAATTTTGAAGTTTCATGTTATATTACATTTTTAAAATGTTTGCTCTGTTCAATATTATGTTAAATAATAAATATGATAAATATGTTAAATAGATGTTAAGTAAATATGTTAAATATGTTACATACATCCGTTAAATAAATATGTGAAATAATATTTTAAATAAGCCTCGTTGGGTGTTGCTGTGATGGATACCTCAGAGTGTCCTGTGCAAGCCATTCTTCCCCCACTTTTGGAATTGTCCTGTGTTCTCGTGGCAACTGGATAAAAGAATCAACGCCCCACAGGGGAACGACGGGTGGGCCAAGATGCCTGCCTTCTGCTTGGAATATACCATGGCATATTCCTTGACATGGTCAGTACATGCTATGATTAGGAAAAAATCCACTATGATAGCAATATATGCAAATTTATGACGACAATCAGCTCAGGAAAACATAGAACATTTTCTAAGATCCTCCAACAGTCGCCTATGCAAGCCCTGCTACATGCATTAATCATCATTGTCCCAAAGCATGTGCATAGATGGCAAATCCACCAGTGAAGAGTAATAAACATAGGTTTGATTTATAAGAGATTCTATTTTAAAACTATTAGATGATTTTTTGTTCCCTGGGCTAGACTTCTCCAAAGGTTCACAGCGGCTGTGGCCATAGGCTCTTTTGAACACAGGCCTGCGGGTACGTCTCAGTGACCTTGGTGTATGTACTGATTGCTGCAAGCTCGAGCGCATCAAGGCAGAGCCGGGAGAGATGAAGGTGGGGAAAGCTTTGGGAAGGGAATAACGTTAGTTTGGTTGCTAATCAATACGTTTCTTCTAACCTGGATCTTAAGCTGCAAAGTGCCTGCTCAGCCACCAACACTTTGGATATCTGTGTGGACCTCCGGGCCACCATGTTGGGAAATAACCAACACATCATGTTGTGTTATGCTAGTAGGGTAAACCAGGGGAAACCACCACCACTGCCATGCTCTCCCTTCCTGTCCCCATCATTTCGGTCCAGTGACCAGCAATGTCATGAACTGTAACAGCAAGTTCCTGGGCTTTGCCTTACTGGCAACCAGAGGTGTCAGTGTAACATGGGGCTGTGTGGTCGAGGGAAAGGGACATTCATTGTTTAAATAAAGGGCGATACCATGTTAGGTGTAACCTTTCCCTTCCACATGCTAATTTATGTTAAGCTCCATCGCCTGGCTGTGAGCAGTGCTTAGGGATGTGCTTGGGATGGACAAAGACAGCATAGAGTCCACATCACTGATTCATCATTTGTGCAACATAATCATTTCCTCTCTTTGAGAGCACAGCCTCATCTCCACTCCCCTCCTTTAAAAGCTAACTCTCGTTCCTGAGGGGAGAGTTTGGATTTACAGAACTGATTCAGCACATGTAGAAGGGGAAGATAAACATAAACTAAGCCCACTTTGGGTCCTTGGGCTGTATGTTTCCCACTTCTGTGGTAAAAAAAAGAAAGTTTATTTGCATTCTGCTTTGGGCACCACCCTGGTATCACTTGTACACAACGTTCCCCTAAGCAGAAGCTACCTGGAGTCGGAAGCTACCACTGACAGGCCAGGTGGTTAAAGGTGACACAGTCCCAGCTGCATGGGACTGGGTCAGGTCCGCCAGCCACGTAACGCCTAGGCAGGTAGCTGCTAGGTTATCCAGCACTGGTACCGGTCGTGGGTTTCCCCTGAGTGTGCATGTTGTTGATAGTGCCATGCTGCCTGTTGATGAGCCCCCTGAGGAGTGGGCCATCCTATTAACAGTCCTGTCGTCCTGCTTCATGATCCTAGCGCTGGTGTTTGAGCAATGGGTCGAGCTACTACTGCCGGGTCACCACTTCTACAACCATGGCGTATGGCGCAGGAGAGCGGCCAACATGCTCTAAGCTGCATCATTGCGTTGGGCACAGAGGGTAGCTGTCCACCGACAGTCTATGTTTAGAACAGCGGTGTCCCAGGACATGCACCTGGTCCTGTCCTGGGGGCCACTAAATGTCTATGGGCGGCATGTCACTGTTCCAACACGGAGGCTGAATTGGATGTGCTCTTGCACCAATGAATGCTGGGAGAACATGCTGGCCACCTGGATGGACGATGAATGGACGGACCACTTCCGCATGAACCACTCCCTGTTGGCCTGGCTCAGGGAGCTCCTGAATCCACATCTCTGGAGGCACAAAACCAACCTGCGGTATCCGCTGCTGCCAGGGATGTGCTTGACCATGGCCATGTAGAGACTGGCCACCCCCGATTCCTGTCAGAGCGTTGGGGAGCAGTTCGGGGTGGGGACCGTGACCATTAACAGGGCACTCCATGACGTGTGCGACCTGCTGGTGGAGCTACTGCTCGAGTGGGTCATAGAGCTCCGGGATCCCAAGGTTGTCATTCACAACTTTGAGGACGTGGGCTTCCCCCATTGCATAGGGGCGATAGATAGCACCCACATCCCTATAATCCGACCCCCACATGCCAAGATGGACTACCTGAATTGAAAGCAGGTGTTCTCGATCAGTCTCCAGGCCATGGTGGATCACAGGGCCTTGTTTACCGATGTCTACACTGGCCACTCAGGGAGGAGCCATGATACGCGCATAATGTGGGCCTCCCCCTTCTACACACGTATGTTTGACAAGGAGATAGTCCCCAACCTGTACTGGGTCATTGAGGGGGTCTCCATGACCCCAGTGGTGATAGGGGACCCCGCCTACTCACTGAGCCCATGGCTCATGAGGGCCTATCATGTGGCGCGCACAGCGCACCGCCGGCTCTTCAATGAACGCCTCTCGTCGGCTCAGAGCATGGTGGAGCAGGCATTTGGGCTGATCAAGAGGCGTTGACACCTGCTCATGAACAGGAGCCAGTTCAATCTGCAGCATACCCCATCCTTGCAGGCCTGCATCCTGCACAATATCTGCGAGACTGGGGGAGCTGCCCTTGACTACCTCCCACCAGTGCAGAGAGAGGGTCCCATGCCCCTCTACCAACATGTCCAAGGAGGAGCGCTCCAGCGCATATCGGAGGAGAACTGGGACGATCTGTGTAGGCGAATTGTCACCCAGATGGCAGGCAACTGTGTAGTCATGTTGACAGCCCCCCACCCTTCACAGAACCGTGTAACAGGTAACAATAAAGTCTTATATGTCTGTTCCATAATCCGCTTCTGGCCTGGTGTTTGGGTTGTAGGGGTTCCCCGGTCCTGTGAGGCCTGTGCCCCGTGCCACTGGGTCACCCACTGCCTTCTAGCCATGGCAAGCAAACCGTACCAGGCCTCGGCCCTTCACCAGCTGTCTGGTGGCATAGCCGGTACTCCACTGATGTAACTGTGCAGACCTGGACCCGGCCATGGGAGATATGCTGTTGCCCACCCAGCTGCCTGCAGGCTGGAGACTTATGGTCAGGGCCCCGATTCTTCTGCAAAAAAAATTCTGAAATTCTGCGACCCAAAATGGAAAATTCTGCGACCC
>QEPC01004101.1:1752940-1780850 GCA_003113815.1 Sphenodon punctatus
TCAAGCACGCCCCAGCAGCTGGGGAGGGCAAGCCCCGGCAGCTGGGGAGGGGAGGCCCTGAGGGTTTACCAGTGCGGGGGGAGGAGGAGGCAAACCAAGCCCCCCCCCCGCATGGTAAATCGCGCCGAGGCGCAGAATTGGCCCCTGACTCCCGCGGAATTTTTAAAAAAATTCCGCGGAAGAATCGGGGCCCTGGCCATGTGTCTCTGTGTTCATGAGTTGTATTGCTCCTGTGCTGTTATTTACCTTATCTTTGTTTCTTGCTTCTGCCTAGCTTCATGAGTGTTGTATGTATGGCTCCCTGCACCTTTGTCCTTTAGTCTACTTGGTGTTTGTCTTTTCCCCTTCCGTTGCTGGTGTCTCATTCAGCCTTTGCTTACTTTTTTCTCTTCTAATGTTATGCCCCATCATGTAACCTCCCTTCCCTTTGTTCCTCACTGGAGTTGCACTCCTTTCTGCATTCATGTCATTACCCTCACTTGATTCCCTTTTTTGCTCAGCATTCCCCCCTTGGTTTGCATTTCCTTCTTGTCCTGATTTTTTGGGCTGTTGACAGACAAAACACAATCCTGTGATGAGTGTTGGTTTTGCACTTGAGGGCACTAACAATTGATCACCTCGAGGGAACTTATATTAATGTGCTTGGTGTCTTCCCTGTATAATATCCAGTTGTGGCCTTTGTATCCTCTGCCACTACCCCCTGGATTCCCTTCTCTTGCTCTCTGGCCCCTTCTAGTGACCCTTTACCCTCATATACCTAACGGTTGGCTGCTATCCTGGCTGAGCTCTCTTATGCCCCCTGAATGAGAGAGACACATCCTCAAATACACAGCATGAGAGAGATGCATTCTCCAGTACACAGCCTTGGTCTCTGATGGTCAAGTATGTCTTGGATGAAATTGGCAAACAGTCCTTTCTTCATCTCTCAGCCAAGGACACACCTCCCTTCCGGTCTGCTGCTTCTGCTACCAGGAGTCCCCACATCAGCTACCTGCTCTTCTCCCAGCTTCCCCTAGACCTCCGACTGCCTGCATATGTTTACATTTTCACCTGCCAAAGCAACATCCTATTGGTTGGCCATCTTTCATTGGCTGGCCACAGTGTTCCACCCAGGGAAAGGAAGAGGAAAGAGCCTTTGGTGGTACTACCCAGTTCTGTTACAATACTATAGGGCCCTAAGATGCTTGCTCAGATTCTCCTTCCATCTCCACTCTGACCTGGAGCAGAAAGAATTGCCAAGCAATCTGTGCTGTCCACAGCCCTCAGCCAGTAGCCTCCTACCAGCTCATTCTATTGTTCACCACCCCCACACAAGGGTGGAAGGGCAAAAGGAACTAACCAGACAGGTACAAAGCAGTTAAACTACATTTGGTCCCAGGTGGCTTCAGTCTCCAAGTGGCTGGCTGAGAGTCCCATACAACTTGTCCAACTTTTTCCTCACCATCCTCTCCACGGTGGAGGGGAGATGATGGTAGAAGGGTCCTTTAGAAATACAGGTGATAGAAAGTGCATGGGGGACTTCTTGTGTTGTGCTACTCCAAAATGGCTGCCTAGAGCTCCATGAGGCCTTGCCCAAAGCCAGATATCATGGGAAGAAGAGAGTAATTGGCTATAAACAATAAACACAGTTCACAATAGGCTAATAATGGTGTCTGTGGCCAGCAGGGGGGATATCTGAATGGGAAGGTATTTACAACCAGCCTGGAGAGGGCCAAGAACAACCTGATGGGGAAAGTGTTTTCAGCCAGCACGGTAAGGGCAATGGTGACATGACTGGGGAATCTCTCAGTAGTTGTGCACGGTCATAGTAGCCTGATCATGATTGTGTCAGGAAACAATGGGTAATAACAAACATGACGGTGGTCTGCTTTAGCCCACAAGCCATCATTTGTCAGGACTGGGTCTTGAACCCCCAGCCCTGGAGAATTTGGAGTGCTGCCTTAAGGTCTGGTGCCACTCTGGGCGGGGAGAATGGTCATCTTCAGATGCTCAGGTTCTTTTCCACCTCTCCGCCCCCTCCTGTGTGACCATGTCTTTTCCCAGCTGTGCCTTGTCTCCCTGACTTTGGCTCCCAGCTTTCTGATTGGCCACAGGTGGATATATAGCCTGTGGTGCGGCCACAGGAAGCTGTGGGAGCAACTGCTTTTACCCCTTGTGTGTAAATCCCTGGGTGAGGGCTTGTGCATCCCCTTTCCTGCCTTTTGTCAGTGAGTCTTCCTTTCTTCTGGTGTTGGTTGTTTGAGTGTCTGGTTAGTCTTGTCCTCCCTGTTGTGTTCTCTGTGTTCCCCCCCATTGCTGTGTGCTTCCCTGGAGCCCTGTTCCCCCCCCATTGCTGTGTGCTTCCCTGGGCCCTGTTTCCCCCCCCCCATTGCTCTGTGTGCTTCCCTGGCACATTTCCCATCACCAGTGTTCCTCTTAGTGTTGTTGGGTCTTGCTCTCCCTTAGCTGTGTCTTGCCTTGCCTCACCTCTCTATAGTGGGTGTTCCCTCCTTTCCTGCTTTTCCCCTTGTGTTGTCCTTAACTCGTTTCTCCCTACCTTCTCTGTGGATCTTGGAACCTCTGTCCCCTCCCCCTTGGGACCTTTTTCTTTCTCCTTTCTGTAGCCTCAATGATGAGCTGTGCACTCTGAGGCTGGGTTCCCCAGCTGGTAAGATGAGAACTGTCTCGAAACACCCAAGAGACTGGCTGAGAGGTTTTTCCTTCTTGATAACCTTTCTTATCTGGGTTCCCTGGGCCCTTCCTCCAGCTGTTCTCCAGCCCTAGGTCACCTCACCCCTATTTCCCTACTAGTGTAGGTTCCTTCTCCCCTCCTCCTCTGACAGATTGCTCTCACCATAAACTGGCCTTGTGTCGGGAACTTCAGATTAGTGAGTTGGAGCACCCCAGAGGTGCTTCCTCCACTCTACCAATGGAGCCCCCTGCTTCCTGGGAATGGGCTTCCTACCAGGAGGTGGAATTATATGTGATGCAGGGACCAGGAGAATGTGACCCTTCTCCAATGATGTGGGAGGCCCATCACAAAGTGCAGGCCTACCTGGCACAAGGGGCGGGTGCTTTGGCAGCAGCAACTTTGGCTACATCCCTAAAGAGCAAGGGGAAAAACACTGTGAGGAGATCGCGACCCCTGCCCCTGAAGCCATAAGATCCCTGGGCAAGGATTAAAGGACAGTGCTCCGCCTCTTAAGAGGATGAGGAATGGGAAGAGTGGAGCGCCGTGACTGCCGGATCATCGGATGGAGAAGAACTATATGAGACTGAGTCGGAGAATGTAGCCTCGAGGTCTGGGAGTAAAATCGGGGAGCCGGAGACCATGCAGGAGAGGGTATTCACTTCCTCCATGATTTTCTCCAGCTCAGAGGCTCAGGCGTTACCTCATACTCATAGAGACATCCAACCACAGCCAAGAGGTCCTCCTGTGAAGGTCATAGGGACCACTCTGCAGGGCTCCGAGTGGAAGGTCAGTACCTCAAGATCTCCAGTCTTATGCCTCGGCAGGTTGGCCACCACTAGAGGGTCCCCATCCAGAGTGGTTTCCACGGTCTGTATGACAGTATGTCACCCCCCCGCAACTGGACCTGGCTATGGCTCCAAGGCATCTACCGGGATCCCAACACCACAGCCTGAAAAGTCCCGTTCCACCTTGGGATCCCAGGTGACTTGGCAACATCCTCTACAATAATCGGGTCCCTTCATGGTCCTCGCCACTCCCAGAATGGAAGGTCCCCCTGCTCTTCCCTACCAAACTGAAGGTAACCGAATGGACACCAAGAGGTCCTTTAGGAACAACCGTTGTCCCCACAATGAGTCCCAAACTAAATTTGGCCACCCAGCTGGCGGACTCCCAGAACGCTGCCCTGGCCCCAGCTGGCGGACTCCCAGAACGCTGCCCTGGCCCCAGCTGGCGGACTCCCAGAACGCTGCCCTGGCCCCAGCTGGCGGACTCCCAGAACGCTGCCCTGGCCCCAGCTGGCAGACTCCCAGAACGCTGCCCTGGCCCCAGCCGGCGGCTGCTGATGCTAGATTTTTCTCACCACCCGTTTTTTGACCTACCTGTCACTGTTCATGCTCATTCTTTTGGCCTATTGTGGGTAATCCCCTCACTTACTCAATAGGGTACCCTGTTTACCTGGCCCCTTCTGCCTCGCTGCCCTGGTCCCTTGTTTTCCCTCTTTTGTCACTGGCCCAAAATGCACTTTCCTGTGGCCAAATAGCCACATTGTTGATTCAGGCCTTACTATTTCCCCTTAGGTGCCAACCCGGACCTCCTAATGCTGCCGTATAGTGGCATGTCTGTTTGTTGGCTCTGCCCCTTCTGTGTTCCTTGCTGTTCTACAGCTTTTGGTGCTTGGGTGGTCCTGGGGTCTCGGGAGGGGGGGAATTGGGGGATACTGTCAGGACTGGGTCTCGAACCCCCAGCCCTGGAGGGTTTGGAGTGCTGCCTTAAGGGTTGGTGCCACTCTGGGCAGGGATAATGATCAGGTTCGGATGCTCAGGTTCTTTTCCACCTCTCCGCCCCCTCCTGTGTGGCCGTGCCTTTGCCCAGCTGTGCCTTGTCTCCCTGACTTTGGCTCCCGGCTTCCTGATTGGCCACAGGTGGATATATAGCCTGTGGTGCGGCCACAGGAAGCTGTGGGAGCAACTGCTTTTACCCCTTGTGTGAATCCCTGTGTGATGGCTTGTGCATTCCCTTTCCTGCCTTTTGTCAGTGAGTCTTCCTTTCTTCTGGTGTTTGGTTGTTTGAGTGTCTGGTTAGTCTTGTCCTCCCTGTTGTGTTCTGTGTTCCCCCCCCCCATTGCTCTGTGTGCTTCCCTGAGAGCCCTGTTACCCCCATCGCTCTGTGTGCTTCCCTGAGAGCTCTGTGGCCCCCCCCCTCACTCTGTGCTTCCCCATAGCTCTGCCCTGGTTGCGTTCCCCGTGGTCTTGTGTTTCCCATCACCGGTGTTCCTCTTAGTGTTGTTGGGTCTTGCTCTCCCTTAGCTGTGTCTTGATTTGCCTCACCTCTCTATAGTGGGTGTTCCATCCTTTCCCTGCTTTTCCCCTCGTGTTGTCCTTAACTCGTTTCTCCCTACCTTCTCTGTGGATCTTGGAACCTCTCCGTCCCCTCTTCCTTGGGACCCTTTTCTTTCTCCTTTCTGTAGTCTCAATGATGAGCCGTGCACTCTGAGGCCGGGTTCCCCGGCTGGTAAGACGAGAACTGTCTCGAAACACCCAAGAGACTGGCTGAGAGGTTTTTCCTTCTTGATAACCCTTTTTATCTGGGTTCCTTGGGCCCTTCCTCCCGCTGTTCTCCAGCCCTAGGTCACCTCACCCCTATTTCTTTTTCTTTTTTTTTAATTTTCTTTTATTTTATATAACATTGTAAACAAATTCAAACATTCAACTGTGGCTATAACATTGTAAACATTAAACTGTGGTTACAAAACGTTTTTCCTTGGTAGTGTTTCTTTGGGTTCAGGTGGGCCTTTTACTTATACATAATAATCAAATAAATATGTTCTTTGATCTTCAGGTAGATCTGATTTTGTCATTACGCAAACACAGGGGAACCATTTTGCAGCAAAAGATTCTTTTTTGTCCATTAAATTCGCTGCTATTTTTTCCATAGTCAGGTGGTACCACAATCTATTCATCCATTCCCCAGTCGACAATTCTTTAGTGTCTTTCCAATGTAGGGCGATGACCTTCTTTGCAGCCTGGAGAAACACCGAGCAAGATTCCCGTTGTTTTTGTAATATCTCAACTGCTGGAAATAAACCCAACAGAGCTACCTCCGGTTTAAACGGTATGATCAATTTCATCATCTCTTCCATTTTTTCCCATACCCCTCTCCATAGGGGTTGTACCCGGTCACAATCCCACCAACAATGTCTTTGCGTTCCCTGCTCTCCGCATCCCCTCCAACATAAACCTCTTTCCCCTCCCTCTTCCATATGTCTGAGTTGCATAGGGGTCAAGTAAAATCTCATTACTAGTTTAATTTGGCATTCTTTGATTTCCAGTGAGTGGGCGTTATTATGCATGTAATCTATTATTTCTAATTCTTCCTTTTCTGCAATCTCTATTCCTAACTCCTCTTTCCATTTCTGTATGTAACCTATCTGTTTGGGATACCATATTTCTTTTAAAGTTCTATATATGCGTGATAATTTTCCTTTGTTATTAGTATGTTCAAACAATACCTTTTCTATTTTGTTGGGGTCTCTAGTATATTGTTCTTTTTTGTCTTTACTATTTATTGCATGCTTAAGTTGCATGTATTCAAATGGGTTTATTCGTATTTTAATTATTTTTTCCATGTCCTCTTTACTAATTATTTCTTTGTCTTTAATTATATGACTAATTTTTCCTAATCCTTTCTCCTTTAATTTTTTCCTCAGTTTCTGAGCCTGTTGTTGTGTTTGGAGGCACAATAAGTCTATCGGTGAGTATGGGAAATGGTTTTGATTAATTTTGATTTTTTAAATTATATTTTGCCATGTCATCCATGTGCCCCAGGCAAAGGGATGATCCTTCCATATTTTTTTGTTTGGTGTGCCCTCGTCTGTTATTATATTTTTCAGACTGTGTGTGGCTAAAATGTGTTGTTCTATTTCTACCCATTTAATATCTTTTGGTTGGTAATACCAGTTATTTAATGTTCCCAATATTGCAGCCTTGTGATAAAGGCGCAGGTCAGGGAGATTTATACCTCCTTTTTCTTTAGGTCTCATTAATGTTTGCTTATTTACTCTTGGTTTATTTCCTTTCCAAATTATTTCTTTCATTAATTTGTCACATTCTGTAAAAAATTGGTTTGGTAATTGAATGGGTAATGCTAACATTTTATACAAGATTTTAGGTAGTAATATCATTTTAAATAAATTTACTCTTCCCAACCAGGAGCAAGGTAAATCTTTCCAATCTGTTGCTTCTTTGCTAAGTTGTTGGGGGAGTTTTGCAAAATTTTCTTTGTAAATTTGGTTTAATTGTTTTGGTAACTTTACTCCTAGGTATTGTACTGCTTTCTCTTCCTCCGGATAAGGGAGGATTGCTTTGATGTCTTGTCTTTGTCTTTCCGTTTGTCCATATATCAATGCGTATGATTTCCTTTCATTAATTTTATACCCTGAGATGTCTCCAAATTCCTGTATCAATTTTAGTAAGGGTGGGGTAGAGGTTACTGGATCTCCTATAAATAATACAGTGTCATCTGCAAACATTGTTATTTTATGTTCTGTTTTATCAATGCGTATTCCTTTGATTTCTGTTTCCTGTCTGATTGCAATTGCTAAAACTTCCAATGTTAAATTAAACAATAAGGGTGATAGGGGGCATCCCTGTCTAGTTCCTCTGGCTAATTTAAATGATTTCGAGTGTCCATTATTTATTATAAGTTTAGATACTGGGTCCTTATAAATTGCTTTAATCCAATTAAGGAATGGTCCTTCAAATCCCATTTTGCTCAGTATTTGTTCCAGGCACTTTATCTCAGTCCTATCAAAGGCCTTCTCCGCATCCAGCATTATAATTGCTGCTTTTTCCTTTGTCTTGTGAAGGTGGTGCATTATATTAGTTACTCTGCGGATATTGTCTGATCCTTGTCTTGTAGGTATAAAACCTACTTGGTCGGGATCTATCAAATCCTTTATTATTGCTGTTAACCTGTTTGCTAATGCTTTTGAAAAAATTTTGAAGTCTACATTCAATAATGATATAGGGCGGTAGTTTTCGCATTTGTCACTAGGTCTTCCTGTTTTGGGGATCAGGGTGATATTTGCTTCGTAGAATGATTGGGGTAATTTTCCTGTTTTTAAAATTTCATTATATGTGTTAACTAGGTATGGACTCACTAATGCTGCTGTTTTTTTATAGAACTCTGATGGTAATCCATCAGGTCCTGCTGCTTTGTTATTTGTTAAGTTTTTAATTATTTCTACAATTTCTTTTGTTTGGAGAGGGCTATTTAAGTATTTAATTTGATCTGAGTTTAATTTGGGTAATTTGTATTTATTCAAAAATTCTGTTATCTTTTTAGGTTCTGGATTTGATGAGGAGTACAACGTCTGATAGTAATTGAAGAATTCCTGTCTGATTTCCTCATCCTTGGTTATCCTGATTTTGTCTGCTGTCTGTAATGAAATTATGTGTGACTTTTTGTTTTGCCTTTTAACTAATCGTGCCAGTGTTTTTCCTGGCTTATTACTGTATGCAAAATAAAATCCTTTAATTTGTTTCAGTTGTGCAGTGGTTTTTTCTATTTCTTTTAGGTTAATTTGTTCTCTAATTTCTGTGATTTTCTTTGCTCTTTGTTTTGTGGGGTTAATTTTATTAATTGCTTCTACTGCTTTTAGTTCTCGTTGTAATTCCTTCAAATATTCCCTATTTTGTTTGCATAGTTTTGATTTTATGGCTATCATTTTCCCCCTGATTACTACTTTTGCAGCTTCCCATAGAATGGCTTGTGTGTCTACACTTCCTTCATTAAGTTCAAAGTACTCTTTCAGGGCTTTTTGGGTTTGTTCTAAAAAAAAATTATTTTTCAACCAGCCCCTGGATAATTGCCAATTACTGTTTTGCGAGGTTTTTGATCTTTCTGCCCATTGTATTTCTGTAACTACTGAGTCATGGTCTGAAATGACATTAGTTTTAATAAAACATTTCTTACATTTTTGTATTTCTGTTGTACACATGAGGGCATAATCGATTCTCGTGTAAGTATTGTGTGCGGGTGAGTAAAAAGTGTAATCTCTTTCTGTTTGATTTAAATGTCTCCATACATCTATCAAATTATTTATTTTCAGTAAGCTTTCTAAATTAAGTTGCCATTTCCCAGGAAGTTTGTTTTTAGAGTGATCTTTACTTGACCAGCTCGCATTCAGGTCTCCTTGCATTATTAATATACCCTTTCTGTATTGTTCTATCAGGGGGAGAATCCCTCTGATAAATTCATATGTACCCTCATTCGGTGCATATATATTAACCATTGTTGTAGTTTTGCCCTCTAATTCTCCCACTACGATGAGCAGTCTGCCTTCTTCCTCTCTGTATATTTTTTCCAAGTTAAATGTTTTGTTAGCCTTTATCCCAATTAAGACCCCTGCCTTTTTCTTCTGTGGGTTGCATGCGTGAAATATTTCCCCAAAATATTTGTTTTTGAATCTCTTGCTATCCTTATCTCTAAAGTGTGTCTCCTGTAGGAAACATACATCTGCCCCAATTTCTTTGATCTCTTGTGCTATTCTTTTTCTTTTTATGACTTCATTTAGTCCCTTTACATTAAGGGACATTGTTTTAATATCTTCTACCATATCTGTCTGTTATGTTTTTCCTTTATGAACACTTTTTCCTTCTTTTTCTGTTGCCTTGCCCAACCTTCCTGAACCATTTCCTTTTTAAACCAACTATTTACATTATCAACTTTATTAACCTTCTTCTCCTGGGGAGGAACTGTATCATTATATTTTTTCAGTGTGAGGCTCATTGCCTTTTACTTAACCTCTCAGCTCCCTCCTCCACCTTCTCCGCCTTTTTCCTTGGGCCTATTTGCCCTTCCCTTAATAATTGTTATTGTTTATCAGCCTCTTATTCTATATTTCTTATCTTAAACCTTCTATTTATACCAACCTATCTATTTCAGTTATTATGAATAAACATAGATCTAATATTCATGTTATTCCCTTTTCCTGTTGTTCTCATATTTACATACATTTATATCATGCAAACATATACCTAACATTTCTGTTTTTCCCTCTTCGTGTGGTTCACATAAGTATAAACCTCATTTTTATATTAATCACTCTTTTCTGTTTCACATAAATTTTTTAAGCTTATTATTGTATATCAGCCTCTTATTCTATGTTTCTTATCTTAAACCTTCTATTTGTACCAACCTATCTATTTCAGCTATTATGAATATTGTTTTTAAACATAAACATCATATTCAGTAACATTTACTTAAACAACATATTCAGAGACAATTTCTTAACTCAGGTGTTTTCTTCCTGTTCTCTTGCTTGTTTGTACAGGAATCCTTCTAGTTCGTTAGGTTCTAGAAATATTTTTCTTTTCCCATTCCAAAGGGCCGTTTTTGTTTGAAACAGTTTATCAATTCTGGCAGACCCAGGTTTATTTTCCTGAGCCTCCTTTGATTTCCCCATCCTCCCGTACCTTTTGAGTTTTGGGGTTGGTTTTCTTCTTTTTTTAGAGGCTTTTTCTCAGCGTGAGGAGAGGAGCCCAGGGAAGTGCGACTATGCTCTTTCACACATGTGCAGTTCCTCCACCTCACCCCTATTTCCCTACTAGTGTAGGTTCCTTCTCCTCTGCCACCATCACGTTTGTTAAGGGGCATCCAGATGTTTGCCTGGGTAAGGTGGTGGCTAGCCCAGGTTGTGACTGCAGAGACCTCTGGAGTCACAGCCCAGGCTAGTCACTACCACACCCGAGTAAAGGTCTGCCCAACTGGGCTACATCATGTGGTAGTCCACTGTTCTCTTTCTGGTATGGAGTGCCCCCCCCCCCCCATGACGGGCAGCCATGGCTGCCCGTCATGGAGGGGGAGGCAGGCCGCTGGGCACAGCATGGAGGCAGGGCCAGCCAGCCACACATTTGAGCGGTGCTCTGCCCCCTCTGAATCCGGTCACATAAACGTTTGTTCCACAGCCAAACCCAATCCTGACCAGGGTGCAAGCAGCATCCTGGTCTAGATCAGTGTGATGGTGGACCACCACTGTCATGTATGTTTTCACCTTTTCTTCGGCTACACGCCACAACTGTCTTCCTATGAAATTTTATGGGTATCCCCTTGCTAATATCACATTAGTAATCTGCCTTTCCATTAATTTTCCATTTGCAATTTAAAGTGTTGATTTAAATCTCTCTATCTTACAGGCTATAGTGCAAGTCATGATCATGTGGACTGTCATCGTTTAGCTCCACCTCTTTCTCTCTGCACGGGCAAAGCAGTTGAGACCAGCTACCTACGACACTAATTACCCTGAGATTTGTACTCTAGAGCAGGGGTGGGGAACCTTTCCCCTCCTGTAGCCAACTATGAAAATTAGTACAAGCTCTGAGGCCCACTTAGAAGTTTGGGGCAGAGGCATTTAAGGGATGTGTTCAAGAAAGGGAGGGTCCAGATCATAGATCTATGCCATGGATCTGCCCCTATCTTTCTGTGCATGCCCTCATCTCTCCATTACCTTGAACTCGAACTCAAGTTTGCAGCAGTGCTTGGCGATAGGAACTGAATCCAGGAGGCAGATCTAGGCACTGGAAAGGGTTCACATGAAAATTAGCTGTAGGTTGCATTTGGGCCTGAGATTCCCTACCCCTGCTTTAGAGACAGGAAATTCACAGTAAGTTGTGAGCTGCACTCCTGAACTTTCTCTTCCCTTTGCTCTACCCAATGTTGCCTGACAGCCAAATAATATTGAAAACACACTAGGAAAAAGTGGAGTTTAACTGCGTTGTTCTCATGGTACCACCTACCCCAGATCTGAATATGGCCCTCAATCTACCTCTGGGCAGGAGGTGAGGGCTCAGATTTGTTTCTAATTGTTTTTAGGGATCATCAATGTATTGTTTAATAGTTAATGTATCCAAAGATAAATGATGGGGGTACATATTTTTTATAAACCAAATATTTTACATATACAGTGTTATGCATCATTTGAATAAGCGGTTTCTTCATCTTAAATTTTCCCTCTTATGTTGCATGGTTGGTTGTGTTTTTATATGTAATTACAAGCTAGGCTCCCTACTCTTCTCTAATAATGGCATAGAGGAAGAGCTCTGTTACCTGGTGTGTCGCCCAGTTGGCTTAGTTGCTGTGGCTGACATAGGCAAGGGCAGTATTACGACTACTCTAAAATGAAAATATTTTGGCTTCACTTATATCAGGCTGTGGGTACTTTCAGACGTTACGGGCGGCCGGTTCACCACAGCGAACCACCAGGGGGGGCGAACAGCGCAACCACGCCCGGGGGTTGGAAAACGACCCAAACAGACGTGCCGGGAACGGGACCACGGCCCGGAACCGGGCCGCACCATCACGGCCCGTGGCAGCACAACAGACGTGCAGCCGAACCCCCGGCGGGCGCTAAACCCCCACAAGGCACCGGGCAGGGGCGGGACACAGACATGGCCGACTGAGGGCAAACGAAGCCACAAGGCACACAAGGGAACGCCCACACAAGGGAAACGGGAAGGGAGGGGGGAAGAGCGAGAACAGGCTGACAGCCGGCTCACACAGCGGTCCCGCAGCAGGGCACAATGCACGGCCACACGCCCACGCACACACACACACACCAGGGAAAGGCCGGGAAGGGGGGAAGGGGCGCCCGGAACACCCCACCCGGAACACCGGCAGGGAGGGGGGGGCACCACCACGGGGCAAGGCACAGACAGCAGCAACCCCCACCCCCACACCACCCCAGTCCAGTCCAGTCCAAGGAGGTGCCCCCACAGGAACAGAGGCAGTCTCGGGGGGGGGGGGCGGACCCCCGGAGCAAGGCACGTTGGGGGCCCCCAAAGCACAGCGAGGCCGGCGGAGGGGCGCCAGGAGGAGGAGGAAGGGGGCCCCACAGTCAAAGGCTGGCACAGGCAGGGCAGCCGGGTCCAGCGGTGCTCCTCCGCAGCACCAGCGACGCTCAGGCAGCACCCACGGAGTCACGGGGATGGAGGGGGCCCAGGACCACGGCCAGGGGCAGCAGCAAGCAGCGAGGCGGGCGGGAGCTCACCGAGGTGGGGTCCGCAGGTCGGGAGCGGCCAGCGGGGACCAGGGCCCCCCCCCGGGCCGGGGCGGGAGCCCACACGGGGGCACCACGCCGGGGGGGGCAGGCCAGCGACGCGGGGCTCACGGGCCGCTGCCGGGGGCCCCGCTGGCCCGAGGGCCCGGGTGGCCCGCCCGGTGGACCAGGTGGGGCCAGTGCAGCATGCCCCGGCGGTACCCCTGCAAGGACATGTAGTGGGCGATCAGGTAGTAGGCCTCGAAGGGATCGGGCATGGTGAGGGCCAGCTGCACATCCACACGCGCCCACACCGCCAACAGGGATGACATCTCCACCGCGGAGGGCTCCGGCACACAGCAGGCAGCAGAAGGGGGCCACGGAAGATGCCCCAGCTCCAGAAGCCGCTGGAACGCCGCCCCACGGGTGCGCTGGTACCCACGGGCCCCGTGAACACAGGAGAAGTAGCTCACGGCCAAGGCAGGGCCACCCTCGGCCAGGCACTCCGAGTAGGCGCCCAGACCACACACCACCAGCGCTGACACGGTCTCCGAGGCGCTCCAGGGCACATGGGCGCACAGCACCTCCGGGATGCGCCCCTCGGGGAAACGAGCCAGCCCCAGGGCCTCCGCATGCAGCCGGCAATCACGGGCGCTCACCACATGGCCAAAGTAACGGAGCCCGGAGCTCAGGCTCTCGTAGGCACCTGCACGGCTCCCCGGCCCGGCCAGGAGCAGCTGCACGGCAGGGGTGTGCCACAGGTCGCACAGAGACATGGTCTCGCGGAAGGCCCAGATATGGGGGGCCCCTTGGGGGCCGGACAGCGGGAGCCCCATGGATGGGCAGCCAGCCATGGTCCAGCACAACAGGGAATGGGACACGGAGCCCGGAGGGCACACAGACTGCCCAGGGCCGGGAGAGGCTCGGCCCGGCCCCCGGGACAGGGAACACGGGCCCGCACCGCAACATTGTAGCACAACAGAGCGAGGCGTGGGGTGCGGGCCCGGCACAGCTGCAGAGAACAACAGCGAGCTCTCTGTCTGCCTAATCGCACCTTCAAGGCCATCCCGCTACAAACAGCGAGGGGAGGGGGCCCGGGGTGCTGGGGGCGGGAGCAGCCGGAACGCACCGGCACAGGGCGCGCGCAGGCCCGCGAGGCCGACCCCCGGGCGGAGCCACCAGCACCGGGCCGCCATAAGCGCTCCCAGCCCCCACCGGGGCCCCAGCACCATGGAGCGCGATAGGGCAGGTGGGAACTGGATGTTCCTCGCGCTCGCGGCTGAGTGGCACCGTGACCACACTGAGCAGCTGTGCCTCCTGACCGAGAGGGTGCACCTGGCCGTCCGCCTGCGCTATGTCCTGGCCCTGCGGGCTGGCGTGCGCCTCCGGGGCCAGCAGGCCCGCAGGAGAGTCCGTGCCCGGCTCAGGGCTCGGCGCCGGGCCTGGGGGGCGTGGCTGGCCGCCTGCCGGAGCCTCACCCGGCCCGCTGCGCTCCGAGGGGCCGCGAGGCGGTTCCGCTGGGCAACGCAGACCCTCCGCCGGGCAGCGCTGCTGGCTATGCCCATAGCGCGGAGCCTATGGGTCACGGAGCGGCCCCAGGCCTGGTGGGAGCGGGCCCAGGCCCACTGGGGGGAGGCCGAGTGGGGGTCCCACTTCCGGATGGGCAAGGCCACCCTGCTGCGCCTAGCGGAGCTCCTCACGCCCTGGCTGGAGCGGCAGCACACCTCCATGCGGGAGCCCATCCCCATGGTCCAGCGGGTGGCCATAGGGGTCTGGGCCCTCGCAACGCCCGACTCCTGCCGCTCCGTGTCCCAGCACTTCGGGGTGGGGCTCAGCACGGTCGCCTGCATCGTGCGGGATGTGTGCGAGGCTGTGGAGGGCGTGCTCCTCGACAGGACCATCCAGCTCCTGGACCAGGGCGCTGTGATGGCTGGCTTCGCGGCCGGGGGCTTCCCGAACTGCATCGGAGCCGTGGACGGCACACACATCGAGATCCTGCGCCCGGCCGCGGGGGAGGCCCTGGAGTATGTGAACCGGCACGGATACTACTCCCTGCACCTGCAGGGGGTGGTGGACCACCGGGCCCGCTTCATAGACATCTACACGGGCAACTCCGGCCGGAGTCACGACGCCAGGATCATGACCATCTCCCCCTTCTATGCCCGCATGTACCGGGGGGACTTCGCGGACATGGGCATGAGGTGGATCGAGGGGGTTCCCATGCCCCCCTGCATCCTGGGGGACCCCGCCTACCCCCTGACCCGCTGGCTGATGAAGGTCTACCCTGTCCCGAGCACCCCTGCGGAGCAGGTATACAATACCCGCCTGTGTGCGAGCCGGACCGTGGTGGAGCGTGCCTTCGGGGCCCTGAAGCAGCGCTGGAGGAGTATAGCTGGCCGCCTGGACTTCACCGTCCCCACCTCCGCCCTGGTGATCGGTGCCTGCTGCGTTCTGCACAATGTGTGCGAGACCGAGGGGGCGGCCCTGGAGTACCCCGAGCCCCACCGGCCCCCCGGTCCTGTTCCCCTGTACGTGAACGCAGGGAACCCCCGGGAGTACCGGTATGCCAAAAGGATCCGGAACGCCCTTGCAACCCACATCGCCCGGGGGGGCCCGCTGTGAGGGCCTTCCCGCCCCTGGGGGCCCCACCCCCCGTTCCGTGCCAATGCCCCTGTACACGCGGTCCCACAGCCCTGTCCCCCCCACAAACGGGCCGGGGACAACTGTCTCTTTACAACACTTTATTGCCCACACAGTTCACACAATCACCCTGTGCCCCCTCCCCACCCCCGTGCCCGTGACCCCGTCCACCACCCGCCCTCATGTGGCCCTCCCCCTCCCCCCCCTTCCCACCATCCCCCCGCGTTTCCTGGGCCGACCCCTCGTGCGGCCGCTTGGGCCCACCGAGCTCTGGGAGCTCCCCTCCCCCCCACTGTCCGTGTCCCCTGCCGTGTCCTGGGCCGGTCCCGGCCCCGGCAGGGGGCCGGGCGGCGGATGGGCAGCTGTGCCCGGTGCCCCGGTCGCGCCCCGGGGGGGCTGGACCCTCCGGAGGCCCGGGGGCACTGGGAGGCGCATGCGAGGGCCCTGGGGCCGGGGGGGCGCCAGGGGCGGCAGGGCTGGGCCCGGGGGCGCCGAGGGGCCCGGCATGGGGACCTGGGCGGGCAGGGCGCCCGGAGGTGCGCCGGCCATCACGTAGGCACACATGGTGCCCGCATGCAGGAGCAGGGAGGTCCCAATGTCGTGGGACCTGTCCATCTTTGCACTGTGCTCCCGCACCATGCCCTGTATGTCCTGCCGGAGGCCCCTGAGCAGCCCCTGCTGCCGCTGGTGCTCCCGGCGCTCCCGCCTCCGCTCCAGGCGCACCTCCGCCTCCAGCCGGCGGTCTGTCTCCAGGGCCTTCTCCATGGACCGCTCTATGGCCGCCTCCATGCGGTCCACGGAGGCGATCATGCGCTCCCCCTGTTCCTCCGCCCTGCGGACGATGTCCTCCGCTTGCTCCTCCCTGCGCCTGCGGACCCGCGCCCGGTACTCCCGCATCCGCTGGGCTGGGGCCGCGGCCGGCGGAGGCGCCGCGCGCGGGGGCTGCCCTGTGGAAATGGGCGGGTGGGTCAGTGCAGGGCCCTGTCCCCTAGCGGGGTCGGGTCCCGGGGCCCCCTGCCCCCCCTCCCCCACTGAGGCCGGAGGCCCCCCTGGGCTGGCGCCCGGGGGGCCCTCCCGCCATCCCAGCCCTCCCGCCTTACCTGGGTCCGGCACCTGCTCTCCTGTGCCCTCCGCGGGGGCCTGCACCGTCTCGCTGGCCCGGTCCTGGGGCTCCCCATGTCCTGCGGGCGGGAGAGGGGGGAGCGGGTGAAGGGGGCTGGTTGTGGCCCCTGCAGCAGGGCCCCCACCCCCGCCCCTGCCACCGGCCCCCTGGTCCTGCCCCCCCCCTGCCCTGGGGGCCCGCTTACCCTCTATGTCCGTCTCCGAGCCTTCGGAGCCCGGCGCCTCACCCTGGGAGTGCTCCCCCTGGGACCACTGGCTGAGGGTGGTGAAGGTGCCGACCTCCGACTCCGCCTGGCCGGCCCGGCGTTGGGATGTCTCCGGGCTGCTGCTGGGGGGGGGCCTTGGGGCTTCTGCGGGTCCCGGGTGGTCCTCCTGGGGGTGGGGGTCCCCTGAGCTCGTGTCTACCGGGCGGGCGGCGAGGGGAGGGGGTACCTCGGCCCGCTCCCTGCCCTGGACCACAGCGCTGCCCACCAGGCGTGGGGCAACGATGGAGCCCTTCATGTGAAGGATGCGGTCCAGGGCATCGTAGTAGGGGGCGGTGCGGGCCCCGTGGCCGGAGCGGCTGTTATTGTCCTTGAGGGCCTTGTACCCCCTCTTGAGCTCCTTGGCCTTCGAGCGACACTGGTTGACAGTGCGCTCGTGCCCCGCCGCCTCCATGTCGCGCACGATGTCCCGGTAGACATGCTCGTTGCGCTGGTTTATTGCGAGCTCCACCTGGTACTCGAGGGTCCCCCAGATCCGTATGAAGTCCCGGGTCTCCTGGAGGCCCCACTGTCCCCCTCTGTGATAGGCCTTCCTCCGGCTGGGCCCCTGCTGTTCCTCCTCCCGGTGCAGCTCCTGCTGCACCTGCCTCTGCTCCTCCTCCACCTCCTCCTGGGGGTGCGCCTCCAGGGGCCGGGGGCCGGGCTCCTCCTGGGGCTCGTCCGCCCGGGCCGACTTTCGTGTCTGGGGGGGGGAAGGGGGGTGGTTGGTTGCTGGGTGAGGGTGTGGGCCCTCTCGGGGGCCCCCTGCCCCCCTGCCCTCCGCCCGGGGTCCCCCTGCCCCCCTGCCTTCCGCCCGGGGTCCCCCCGGCCCCCTCCACAGGGGGTTCCCCTGTGCCCCCTGTTCCCCTCCCAGTGGGTGCCCTTACCCGTTTCCTGGGTGCCTCCTGTGGGCCTGTTCCGGCCGCTGTCCCCGGGGCGGCGCGACCCGGCTGCAGCTGTGGTTGGTGTTCCCGGGGCGCCTCCCTGGTCGGGTGCTCCCGTGTGCCCCCTTCCTGCACCTGTGCCCCCTCCGCCTGCATCGCTGGGCCTGGCTGCACGTCCTCCGCCTCCTGTCCCGCCGCTGTCGCTGTTCGTGCCTCCGCTCTCTTCCGCTTCCCTCCTCGCTCCATCCCGCCACGCTTGCTTGCTGCTGCTCTCGCTTTAAATCTCCCTCCGGTGTTTGTGTTGGTGCTGGTTGCCTGGCAGCGACGCTGCGTGCCTCGTCCCCGGCCGGGGCTCCATTTTTTTGGTTCCGCTGGGGGATTGGCGTCCAGACGTTACTTTTGCTTGGTTCCCTGTGGGGGTTGGTTTGACCACGCTTCCCGAGACCTTCCCCCGGCTAGCCCGGGAAGCGTGGTTGAAACTGACCCCATGTGGGTATTGAGCGTGATGAACATCTGGCGCACGCCGTTCAGACGTTCCGGGCCCTTTGGCCCCGCGGGGGGGTTGAGCGTGGTTCAGTGTGGTTCACCGTGATCTCGTAACGTCTGAAATCACCCTGTTTCTCTTCTTCTTTTGTTTGTATTGTATGGGAAATTTTGTTTTTATTATGACTTTGCATCGACCAAGCGGTCGTGTCAATAAAGGCATATGATGATGATGATGACTGTGCTTTAAACATACCAATAAAGAGCCACAGTCTAATGCCCTTATTCACACTGAGCAACACTTTACTCCACAATTCATTCTGTTGGTTTAAGTGGGATTATTGCAGAGTAAGATTGTACTCAAAAGGCACAGAAGCTGACCTGCCACAAGACAACTTAAAAGATGAAGAAATTCTAATAGATTATCTGAGCTAAGGACAAAGCCTTCTCAAGCAATGCAAAAAATAAAAAATAGCTAAGAGAAGTTGCAAGATAATTTTATAATAATGTATGTGCAATTTTTGCAAATGTATGTTACCTAACACTGAGTAAAATCCTTGCCTCAGTGGCAAGACTCCCACTGACTTCCATGGGGTGCAGAGTTTGCTCTTTATGTTCATTTCACAAATGCAGTATTTTTAGCTAAAACCTATGAGGAAGGAAAAAATGTTGCTTCATATATTTTTGTCTTTTCTTATTTACATACTAGTACTTCCCTCATTCAAAGGCTCTTTTTACACAGGCAGTGGTGATGGGGGGATGGGTGTGCTGCCACGGTGGGTGGAGGTGGGTGTGCATGGGAACAGGCAAACACCCACCTCACCCATGGAGCCTCCTCCAGTTTGCCGGATGGCTCCGTGGGTTGGTGTGGGTGGAGGTGGATGTGCGTTGGGAGCGCACACGCACCCCCACCCACCGCCCGTGCTGTTCGCACAGACGAACACCCATCCCCTCCCCACCGCCACGGCATTTATATGGACGCCTCACACCCACCCGCACATTCAGCCGGGGTGGGGGCTATGTAAAAATGGCCAAAGTGTGTTACAATCCTTATCTAGTTCATTCTCACAACCCCGTGAGGTAGGTCATCATTTTATTTCCTTTTTACAAATGGAGAACTGAGGCGGATAGTGACTTGCCTAAGGTCACTCAATTTGTTAATTATTATTATTATTAAGCATATAGCATCAGCATTGTACCTTGTTGTTTATTATAAGACAGGTCCCTGGCATAGAATCCTGGTCTCTTAGTCCAAGTACAACATCTTATTAACTAGGCAACAGTAGCAATCACATTCAACAATGTATGCAAAAAATAATGTACGCCATCATTTTTGATCTCATTCTGCATGCATTCTACAACCTAGGGCCATAGCTACCATGGAGCAAGGAGGTTCCGTTGCGCCTGGGCCCTAAACATTATCTGGGGGCAGAGTGGTTGGGGCCTCTGCAAATGATTTAAGCACTACTAGGAAATTTTCAGAGTGGGCAGGGTTTAGAATGGGTTTAATACTCTGTGCCACCCCCTCTGAAAACTTTCTAGTAGAAGCTTTCAGAGTGGGCAGGGGAGGAGTGCTGGGGTCCCTCTGACTCTAAGGCCATTTTTACACTGGAATTAGGAGAAAATTATTTCAGAATTGTTATACAGGGATTGCAAGTGCTGCGTGTTTTACACAGACATTTCTATCCTGGATTGAAATTCACCCCAGGATAGCTCATTTGAACAGCACATTGCTCTTATCCCAGTTTGAGAGTATCTGGAATGAATATCAATTCCATGGTGCTTTTTTTCTGTGCTCAGCACACAGAGGTCTGGAATTGAAGAAAATCTGATTTGTTTTTTTCATTTTCTGAGTTAAAGAAAATGGAAACTTATCCCTTTGTTCTGTAGGTATTTAAACGTGGCGCTCCGCAACTCATTGATGAAGGATGACGAAGGTAAAACAATCGCTCCAAAGTCATGTGCTACTAGATACCATAGAGGCAGAACTGCATAGAGAGAATGTCAACTCTTGCCATAACACTCTGTGATACTAATCCTGGGATAGCTGATTATCCCCAGGGCTGGCCCTAGGCATGTGCAACACGTGCTATCACACATGGCCCTGCACCAGTCTTGGCCCTGCACCTGGGGGGACAGCAACCTAGGTATGAAGAAAAATTAGGCCCCCATACCAAGACTTTTCACATGTCCCCACAAATCCTGGGGTCGGCCCTGACTATACCGGGATAGTCATTTAGATGAACTTAATCTCAGGATTAGTTAACAACCGGATATTACACAAACCCTCGAAAAAGAGGTTTTGTAATTGCAGGGGTTTCAGTGATCCTGGGATTATAATCACTAAATGCTGCATTTAGACAGACAAGTAATCACGGGACTAATGATTTAATCCCAGGATAAGTGTCTGTGTAAAAACGCCCTTAAACTTCCTGCCTGGTGGAGAGTCAGGAGGGCACCAAATGCCTTTGTGGGGGAGGCCCAGGCTGTCCAGGACTTCAGAAGGTTGCAGTTTAGGAAGATGCCACTCTTTGCCTTTAGGGGGAGGAATAATTGGGACATGAGCCCAGGCCCGCCACAACCTTGCTACGCCACTGATACGCCCAGTATTCCTGTTGAGGCATTCTTTACATGGCTATAGGAACTAGAAGTGATTCAAAATGGCTTCTTGCAGACAGTATTGGGTCTCCCCAGGCGTACGCCTCAGGTGTTATTAAGAGCTGAATCTTGTTGTCACACGCTCAGGCCCTGCGCTCCATGCGTAGATTTTGGCTCCGGATTATTCTGTTCCCTGTGCAGGATAGGTCCCTGCTCTCATTAGCAGTGACTCATAATTTATTGAGTGCATGGGATTCTGAACTGGGAACTGAAATCCAAAAGCTGGGGTTTTCACGTGACTTTCTGCTGGAGGCAGGTTTCGATGTAGCCGAAGCTCTTATATGTAAGAGGTTAGCGGATCAAGAGAGCCAGCTTGAGGATACCCTTATAGGTGCCCAGAGAGTAGCCCCGGCTTACTTTCCCCCGATTTTTCTAATCCCGAAAACCAATTATCTAACTTCTTGGCTGGATGCTCAATCCAGACAGGCCTTCTCTCGCCTTAGATGCGGTGCTTTTTCATCAAATATCCTTGAGGGTCGTTATGTGGGTATCCCTAGAGAACATCGTTACTGTGCCCTGTGTGATTCCCGGGAGCCTGATTCATTAGCCCATGTTTTTTTCCGTTGTTCTGCTCTGAACGACTTAAGGGGAAAACTGCAGGGTTTTCTCCCTTTTCAGTTGTCTGCCAACAACCCCTCTACCATTTTAAGGCTGTTACTTAACCCAGTAGACTCCTTGGTGTCCCGACAAGTAGTATACTTTGGTCTGGCGGTGGCCCGTAGACGGAAATCTCTCACCTTCCCTAGGGGGCTAGATTAAGATTAATTGCAGTTTTTGCCTGAGTGCTCTGTTGTTAAGTTTCTGGGTGGTGTGGGGAATTGGACTGTTTATAAATTATTTGAGTTCAATTATTTGTTAATTTTGGTGCCTCTTTGTAAGAATGATCCAGTTATAGGTGTCTTGTTTTGTTTTTATTTGTAATAGCCTACGGCATCACAAAGTAAAATGTACTTACTTACTACTTACATGGCTATAGGATGGGTGCTGTTTTTAAACAACCACATTATACTGTTCTGAATTCATTCTTACCTGACTTGTTGGAATGATGTCATCATCATCATAATCAGTCCAGTTTCTGTGGCTAAATGACCACTGTTGTGATGTTTTACTAGAGCATTAACTAAAGTTCCCAGATGTAAAGGAAAGTTCCCAAAGATCTAATGGATGTCTAAAGGATTAGAATGTTCTACCTGTGCAGATGGTAAAAATGACTGTTGTATAACTGTCTTAATTTAGGTACAACGTTTTGATAAAACCCTCAAAAAAGGTGTTTTACAAAAACTTTCTAAAATCCAGAAACAAGTCAGAAGCATCACAATCTTTAGTGCTCCAACTATCTAGACAATCACTTTCAAAACAACATACAAACTAGAACATTCTAAATGTATATTTTTTTAAAAGCCAGTGCCATTTGTTACAGGGATATATCTAGTGGTCAAGAAATAGATTTTTCAGCCAAAGGCTAAGTATGTCTGAAGCACTGGCTTCTGTACCAGTGGTATCTCGAAGTAAATAAATGATGATATTCCTTAGCTCTTTGCATACATAATTGTTTTAAATCTTAGATGTGCACTTGCTGTTTCTTAATCTTTCAAAGACTTGCTGTACCTGCTTACTGAGATGGAAACAAATTTAACCTTTGAAGCAATTTAGTAAATGATTGATTGCCACGTTTATCCATGTTGTTTTGAATCCTTGCTATTGGGGTGGGACTCCAGGCAAAATAATATCGGTTTTAGTTTCTTTTGGTTTCAGTTCCCCTCTGTCTTTGATCTCCTATCAGTATTGAATCTATTGGTGTAGGTTCCTTTTCCCACTGAAGTCAATGGGAAGAGAACCCTCCGAGACACATGGGAACCCACCGAAAAAAACCCGGGCATCCCCCCCACCTCACTCTCAGACTCAGGGTGGGGGTGGGGATCTAGTACCCCTAACACCACCACCCCCCCCCCCACCTGCCGGGGTCTGGCTTTACCCACCCACCAACCCCTGGGGCTTCTGTACTTTACTTACTGTTGCTGATCCAATATGGAGTGTGGGGGTCACGGCCACTGGCTGGGCTGTCAGCTCCTCTGCCAAGCTGTTGGGCTTTCTCCTGGCAGTGGAGCCAGTTCCCAACACCAGTCAGCAGCGGAGGAGGCCCGGCTGCCAGTAGAGGATCTAACGGCCCAGCCAGCAGTCGTGACCCTCACCCTCTGGACTGGACTAGCAACAGTAAGTAAAGTAGAGGTCCCTGGGGTTGGGGGTGAGTAAAGATGGGCCCTGGCAGGTGGTGGTGTTAGGGGTAATTGATCTCCACCCCCACCCTCCGAGACCGGGAGGGGGGGGCGGAGGTTTCCCTTTTTTCCCATTGAAGTCAATAGGAGGATATCCCAGTGACTTCAATGGGAACAGAAGATCTGAGAACTGGGAACTGAGATGGGACCAATTATCAGATTTCTCGGTTTTAACCGAAAGAGACACTTTGGGCCTCTTTGGGTTAAAACGGAAACCAGAAGACCCATCCCTACTTGTTATAATTTAAAAATTATCAGAGTACATGAAGTGCCCCAAACTAAAACTAAGGGTGTAATGCTAACTCATTAAAGAAAATGGAGATGAACTATTAACTTAATTGAGGACTAGATTGCACCCTACATTTTTTAACTTTAAAATGATTACTCAGTTTTCAGTGTAATTGCTGCAAGCCATGACTGGCATCTTTATGTTGCAAGCTTTACAAGAGAATGCCTTTTGAAGCCAAATTCTAAGAGCTCACAGACAAAAAGAAAATGCTGACAAGTGCTTGAAGGTGATTTTAAACACACACACCCCAAAAAAACCCTTTTGTAAAATTGGTAAATAAACGGAGCAGGAAGAGCATTTAGTGGACGAGTTAATTAACTAAAGTGACAGATGACTTCTCTTGCTTTGTAGTTTCTGGGCCAAAGCCACTCCAGATCACCAGTTCAGTGTGACATCCAAACACAAATTCTGGTTTTGATGTCACAGCCAGAACACCAGAGACTAAAATTAAAGCATCTTAAGCACATATTCCTCTCACCCCTCCTGGTTATTGAGGTGGGTTTTAAACAATTATTTCTCAGTCCATCTTCCCTACCTGTCCCCTTGAATGAAAGATGGAGCACCTCTTCCTTGCTCTCGCATCCCGGCAACACATCCTCTCTTACTCAATCCAACTCTTTACATCATGTACAATAGAGAAAATCAGGATTCTATAAGGCTAGGTCTGTCCTATGAACCAATTCTGGTCTGTGGCTGTTTTTCATCTGGCTCCTTTCCAGTTCATCGATCTGGCCTGTCGATCCTTTCTCTATCCTCAAGCACTGAAAGAGTGGATGTTTTCAGACAGACATGTGCCCCGCCCCTCCCATGGGCAACCCATCCGTGTAAAAACAGGCCACCGTGGCGTGAGGTAGAGCAGGAGCAGAACAGGCACTGCCTGCTCTGGGCCAGCTCAGCTTGCAGTGCTTCAGAACACCCTGGAGCACCACAAGCAGAGCGGGATGCCCATACCCAGAGCACTGGCCTGGGGCAGAGCAGCCGTCCGTCTGCTCACAGATGGGCCACTGCAACTCCACTTTAGGCTGGGGGTTGTCCTGGCAACAGTCATAGAGGTGCAAGCGACTGCTAGAGCAGCTGGCAATCCTCCTGCAGCTCTATGGTGCAGGCGAGGGGGGGGCGGGCGTTGCGTGGGCTGACTGTGGTCTGGTGTGGCAGCCACCTCCATGTAAACCCACCAGAGCAGACCTGAGGGGTAGAGTCCCCCTTATCCTCCCCCCTGGAGCACACCCAGGGGGTTGGGGCCTCCTCCCCACAGAGCAGAACCATGGGGGAAGGCCGTGGGTGATCTGGACCATCCAATTCCTTCCCCATCCATTTGAGCCTATGCAGGGCAAATGAGTAGTCAGTTTATCATTGGTGAATTAGGGGTTTAAAAACACATTGTGTTAGGTGCATATTTCATCATTTAACATATGCCTGGTGTAATGTAAGATGAAACCAAACAGTGAACACCCACTTTCTTTCCACTCTTTGTTTCCTCACTGCATGTTGTCTTTGGCAGATGTTGCTCTGTGGGACACTCAAACCAAAAACAAGTTTGGGTTCAGCATCCAGGAAGAGAAACAAACAAATGTATCAGAACAATTTGAGGCTTATATAATGTCACAGGAGGAAACTGAACTATCAGTGCAGCTCAGTCTGAGGTACAGGAAGTTTGAAAGGAGAAAAATTGACTTCCCCTATAAATGAAAGGGAACCTATGCCACCAGTTTGCAAATAATTTTCCCTGTGCACACTTGGGAAAAATATGTCATCCTTGTCTGTCTGAAGTACACGTGTCGTATTTCTGTGCACTGGAATCATTTTCTTCTATTCCAAACACAGGACTAGGCTTAGTGACTGTTGTAATGCGCAAACATGAGAGAAGACGTTATTGGAAACATATGACAGGCAAATGGTTTTAGTTCTATGTCATATTCAGAGAGGGTTTTTTCACATGGTGCAAAAGGAGAGCAAAACAGGCAACTAAAGTACAGTTTTCTTCCATCAGGATGGAGAAAGAAAAATAAATAATCCTTAACAAGTCAAAGTAGCTTTATTAGGCGTGACCAATGGTCATAGCCAGCAAACAAAACAACCAACAGGTAGTAATACTCATTCAATACTATACATTGCACTTTGCTCTAGTAAGCCTAGAAGTCTCTCTTTCCAGAAAACAGGCTGGCCAGTTTCTGTGTGATGGGACAGGCCATCTATGCAGCCAATTAATTCCATACCCCTTCCCTCACATACTTCCCTCTCCTTTAGTGTGGGATATAGGGTCATCACATGAGTTCCGTATCAGCATGCTGATATTTGTTGCTTTAAAGGGTGTTTCTGGGTACTTTAAAGAGGTAATTGCACATAAGTAGTGTAAGATGTTTATCATGCATCTCTTTTGTAGGACTGGTGTACAAATGTGAATAAGACAAGTCACAGCAAGAATAAGCTCAAACTCTGGTTCCACTTACCAGGTTCTGAATAACTGCTACTACTTAGCATAAGCAAATATCAATACTTAAACTTTTCCTGCGGAAAGTAAAGCTAAATGTTGCTTAATCCAATTTATTATGTAATTCCAACGGCTTTAGGACCATTCAAAGATAATGTGTCAATTTAATGTCAGTTGGTGTGGTAATTAATTACTATAGTGATAGTTACTAATTTAAATGTAATTTAAGATGTTCATACTCTTCATAATGCGTATGACTGGAGTACCTATGCTCAAGGACCCATGCAAACTAACCACATGGGTCCTTGCCAATGATGCATTTTGAATAGGCTGCAGCACTTAGGTTGGAATGAGCCCTGGTGCAGAAGAATGAATATTGAATAGGACTCCTCAAATCTCCTCCCAGCAGCTGTGAATGAAGCTGCACAAAGGAGTGTCAGCTGCTAAGGCTCATAAGCCCCACCTACCTCTATTATAGCTACACCCTTGGATCGCGCATATATTCCGCATCACGTGCATGATTTCAGTACAACAAAGTCTAGCACTTACCATTTCAAATGTTGCAGACTTGAAAACAAAGTCATATCAGACTGTTTCCTCAGGACAACTAGCACATGTTATAAAAGATATAGAACTGCCCAGCCAGCTTTGGGTATTAGCCAAAGGACAGAGTTCAAGATTGCACAGGAAATCAAATGGAAAATAATATGTAGCCTCTGGACATAGTAATTATGAATGTCTTTTATCTTCAGCATAATCAGACTGCTACATAAATCCTTTATTTCCTCTAAAAGACAGTACATTTTACGACAGTAAGAGGATTGTTTAAAATGCAGTGGAGAAGATGTGTCCTTCATGTATCCTCTCTGTTCTCAGAGTAGAGATTTCTAGATCATGTAATGGCAGTTGCTGGAACATGTACACAGTCATATTGCATTTCATTTTTTATGTGGAAGATATTTTCTAGATATAGATATAAGCAAAGGTACAAAATGGGTGCATCTGTAAAGGGCAAGTCTGTGTGCTAATAATAGATATGAATTTTGTCCTTAACAAAAGAAGAAGAGAGGGTGTGTTGTTAAAAGCAGTCAGAAAGGAAAGGATTTAGCTTTATCTTCCAATAGAATGCAGAGCCATTCAGAATTAAAGTGAAAAATGAACATGTATGAAGGCAGCTTACACTTAACAGATCTGCTTCAAATACAGTAAGTGGACAAAAGTCAAGTTCATAATACAATACTCTGGGCCTGGAGTATTCTGAATTTCCCCCCTCACTGGCAGCAGCTGTTTAACACATGCACACACCCAACCAACTCAGAATCTTTCAAAGTAAGAAAATAAAATGTTATGGTGAAAGTTTCTTGCCATCCTTATATACCCTACAGTGCTGAAAACAACACTCCTACAGTCTGGTAGCCTTCTATTTCAACCTGTAGCAGGAGTCTATTCCTATTTCAACCTGCATTTGGAGGGGTGCCACAGACCTCCTGTGGGGGTGGGGCACTATGACCTTTGAAAGAAGGGGACAGGAGGTGGGCCTAATTGGGCCCATAACAGCTTCTCCAGGTGTCAGCTTCTGTATGGTCTCCCTTTCTGGTTGGCAGAGCAGTGTGAGACCAAGCTGGGAGGAGGAGGCAGCAAGTGCAGGGCAGCAGAGGGGAAGCAACCTAAAGGCATGTGCTGTGTGGGGAGGGGAGGTGATCTGCATTTATTTTATTTTATTTATTTTATATATTTTTACCCTGCTTCTCTCACCTCTTGGCAGCTTGGGACAGTGAACAACAATAAAAACCAATAAAATACAACAGATAAAACAGCAAGTTCAATAAATAACAACCACAAACTGTGCAAAAGGAAGCAAAGCAAACCCTCCCCTCAAAAAGCCACCCCTCACCCCCACCAAAAACCTGGTGGAAGAGTCACATCTTGCATTGATATTGGAAGGTAAGGAGATCCAGGCTGAGACGGCAAGGAGATCTGGGATGAGATGGATACCCACCGGGAGCAAGTGCCACAGAGCCGCTGTGGCTGCTGAGAATGCCTGCCTGTCGGTCCCCACCAGTTTATAACATGGAACCTACAGGAGTGCAGCCCCCGGATGACCGCAGGAGCCTTCCAGGAGCCCAGGGAGTGAGGCGGTCCTTCAGAGGGGTGCCACAGACCTTTAATTTGGGGGGGGGG
>QEPC01004101.1:1780950-1793414 GCA_003113815.1 Sphenodon punctatus
CCTGGTCCATGGGGTTCCCCTCCCCCACATGGGGCAACCGATCCCGCTTGCGGGGCCGCCCTTCCAGCCCGCACACCTGTGGTCCCGCCCCCGCTGCCACCCCAACCCCTCCATCGGGCGGCAATACCCCCACCCCAAGTCCATGCATCCCAGGACGAGCAACCACCCATGGTGGCTTCCCCACCTCGACAGGTAAGACCGCAGCACCCTGGGCCACTGGGGGTTTTGGGGTGGAACACTGGGGGGGGCCCACTGGGACTCCAGGGAACCGCGCAACACTGGACCCCTGTAGGGAACTCATTGTTGAACCTACTCTGAGCACATGCACTACACGGGATGGGGAGCAATGGCCATTGCCAGAGGCATGTGTACCTGCTCGTTGATGCGTACTTGACTGGGCAGGTGCCGTGATACCATGGGTGGGCCATCCCAGGGGGGCATCTTCAGGGAGCACCCTATGGCACATGCCATGCTCGTGTGGGGAGTAGGGGGCTATGGATGCCTATGGGGCACCCAATTGCCCGTGCCCCAACAACGGACAGAGGTGGATGCATACGAGGTTCCCTTACCCCATTCCTGTTCCTCCAAGCAGGGACCAACAGCGGAGGCTGGTGTGGAGCGGCCAGTGGATGACAGGGAGGCTGAACCATCCACCCAGAGAGTACTGCGGTCAGCTGCGGCCAGGGCACGCTGACCAGCGAGCCCCGGTGGTGCGGCCAAGAGGGGGAGAGGGTGCCCCAGATGTTAACCCCCACCCCCCTCCATTGTACATTTCCCCGCCAAAAGGTGTTGTACCTATACCTTGCTGTCTCTTCCTCTGTCCGGGGACATGGGGGGGTTGTGCGGTGTGCAGGGGGGCACCAGTAGTTTGGGGGCTCTGTGCACTCCCTGCCCAGTCGACGGAGCCGGGGGCTAGACCAGCGATGCCTCATGCAGTTGAGGTGGCAGGAACAGATGTGTTCTGGACCTGCTCACGCGAGCCACCTTGTGTTGGGCAGCAGGGCTGTGCGGGACCCATGCAACCCGCAGCCAACTGCGAGGGGAGGGTGCTCGCCACCGGGCAACCCATGGGACCCGTGCCCTGGACCCCCAAGGCCACACATGGAATCGAGGGTCGGCTGCAGGTAACGGGTAGGGCCCAGCTGTTTTGATGGGGGCACATGCCTATGGACATGGGTATGGGTCCGGCGCTGCCCAGCGTTCAGCTGCCTGGACAGCAATGTGGTGGCAAATGGCATCCCTGTTCCCCTCAGAGCTGCGCAGGACCGCCCCTCCCCAGGCACATAGATACGGGGGCACTGACCCAACCCTGTGCAACGGTGCAGGGACACCGCAGAGCCCAGCCGGGCGCAGTGTCGGACAGACGCCCGCCTCGCCCATCGCACGAGCACTGCCTTCCTCAGGTTTGCTGCCCTCCGCCGCCGTGCCCCCAGGAGGACGGACCAGCGACCCTGCAGGTGGAGCAGGGTAATCTGCTGGAGCAGCATACGCAGCAGCAGGAGGCCCGTGCCCAGGAGGTGCAGCAGCGCAGCCCTGGGCTGTGGGTCCTCGTCCCCCATCAGCATGGTTCTGCTGCTTCCCACCCCCTGTCACACTCCGCTGACATGTGCCATGAGCACTGTGCACTCCGCTGTCCGGCCTCTGCCCATGGCCCACTCTCCCCTGGTATCGCGGGAGCTCCTCCGTGTGCACCCAGCCCAGGGTCGCCGTTCTCTGTGTGCTGCATGGCCCCGTGCTATAGCCCCTCTGCCCCATGCCCAATCAGCCGCAGCATGTCCCTTATGTACTGTGTAGGCCGGCGGGGGCAGGGCAGTGGTTGGTGCTGTGCTGGGAGTGTGCTGGGGTGGCCAGCGGGTGCCGGGTCCGGCTGAGCATCCCCGCGAGCGGGCTGCCCACATGCCCACTGGGGGGGAATGGGACCTCGCGCACCCTAGGGCACCCCTACCTCTGCAACCACACTACAGTCCTCCCAGTCTGGGTCTGCCTTTGCAAGCTTCAGCTGTGTGCGCTGTGGATACAGTGCCTGGCTCAGCTCCACGCCCTGGTGCAGTGCCCAGCCGTGACCCCCTTGCATATCTCGGCACCTGTGCTGCATCCCTTCTGTCCTGTGTGTGGGTTGCGGTGCCCTGTCCACAGCAGGCCTGCCTATCTCTGGCATGCAAGGCTGCCTGTGGGCGAGGGTATCCGCTCGGTCTGTGCTCATTCCAGTTGCGGCAGCCCTCCGTCTCCTTCCTGTTGCTTCACCAGAGCGGGACCCACTGCTGCCATGGCCGGTCATTCTGCGGGGCCCTTAGCCAGGGATGTCGGGGAGGGTTGGTCTCCCTGTGTGGATATGCTGTTGGCGGCCCTCTGGCTGAACCCCACCGTGCAGCTGTTGGTGGGCACTGGGCAACCCCCTGTCGGCGGGGGATGGCTTCCGGTTCCTGTTGCGGTACATGTGGATGATGGGTCACCAGGTCGGGGTCCCAGCGTGCCGGGCCCGTTCCCTCGAGCTTGCCTTCACCCCCCTGTGCCAGCCTCCTTGGGGGCACCCGCCCACCATTGTCATGCCATGGACCACTGCGGAGGTAACGGTGGCTCGCCTGCTGATGGAGCTACCTGGGTACGGCCTCGCCTTGCTGTCAAGGGGCCCCCCTGTTGCTGCCCTGTACACCGGCAGCCTCCTGCATGCACGCGACATCCCGCGCGCACCCTCGGACGTGGGGGCAGCTCAAGTATATAATTAAAAAATACAACTGCAATATAAATATAAAATATAAATATAAAACCAGCAATATAAAATAAAGATAACGATGGAGCTAAACCTCACACCACCACCAGCCCCCCACTCATCACCCTCACCAAAAGCCTGGTGGAACAGCCAGGTCTTATACTGTCGTTGAAAGGAGGGAAGATCCAGGGCCAAAGGGACCTCTGCTGTGAGGGTGTTCCACAGCCTTGGTGCAGCTACCGAGAACACCCTCCTCATCATTGCCACCCGAGAAACTCAGGGGACCTCAAGAAGGGCACTCCCAGTTGACCACAGGGGCTGATCCAGGACCCAGAGAGTGAGTGGTCATGCAAGTAGGTAGGGCCCAGACCGTTTAGGGCTTTATAGGCCAAAACCAACACCTTGAATCACGCCAGGAAGACTATTGGCAGCCAGTACAGAGACCAGAGCACTGGTGTAATGTGCTCACAATGACCCGTCCCTGTAAGGAGATGGGCTGCCACATTCTGCAGTAGTTGCAGCCTCCGAATTGTCACCAAGGGTGGTCCCACGTAGAGCACGTTGCAGCAGTCCAGTCTTGAGGTAATGAAAGCATGGATGAGAGTGGTCAGATTGGAGTCCAAAAGGTATGGCTGAAGCCACCGCACCAGATGTAACTGGCAGAATGCGCTCCCCATCACAGTCCCCTCCTGGGCATCCAGGCAGAGCTGTAAATCGAGGAGCACCCCCAGACTACGAATCTGAGGGACCAATGGGGGGGTGAACCTCTTGATGGTGGCCACCACTCCCTCAGCTACTCCTACCAACATCAACTCCATCTTGTCAGGATTCAGCTTCAGACAGCTCACCCTCATCCAGTCCCCCACAACCACCAAACACCAAGTAAGCACCGAGACTGCCGGGCTGGGCCTGGGTCAGCTGAAAAAGACAGGTAAAGTTGGGTGTCATCAGCATACTAATGACACCGAACACCACGCCCCCTCACAACCTCACCCAAAGGCTGCATAATATACACCTTATTTATTTATTTCTTTATTTCAGAGCATTTGTAGCCCGCTCCCTCCTGCTCACAATGGCGGTTAGTGGTGGCTCACAGCAAAATTCAAATATAAAACAATTCAATAATTTAAAATATAATTCATAAAATTAATAGAAAATAACTTAAAAGAGTGGAAACCAAACCCACACCCCAAACCCAAACCTCCCACCCTCCCCATCTCCTGCTTCAAAGGTCGGGTGGAACAGCCAGGTCTTACACTGTCTCCGGAAAGAGGGGAGGTCCGGAGCCAGGTGGGCCTCCATCAGGAGGGAATTCCACAGCCTAAGTGTGGCCACCAAGAACACCCTCCTGAATGTTGAACAGGAACAGGAGAGGGGACAGAATGGAACCTTGTGGAACTCCACACGTGAGGTCCAGGGGAGAAGATGAACAATTCCCCACTAAGTTCTCCCGGCCAGGAAGGAGTGGAATCATTCAAGAACAATTCCACTCACCTTGGCGTGGTCCCGCAAGCAGGTCACCTACATCTCGTGGTCAATGGTATAAGTGCAGCTGACAGACCTAACAGGATCAAACAAGTCAACCAGCCCTCATCCGACTCACGACGAAGGTCGTCGACCAAAGACACAAGTGCAGTCTCAGTGCCATAGCCTGAATAAAATGGGGAGAACAGATACACCAACCAGGATGATAGGCTGTGGCAGGGCTGCAGTGTGTGCCCTCCACAAGAGGTTTGGTGAGCAGCCCCTTTAAGTTCAAAGCAGGTCATGCAGATGTACAGCCTTTAATTATAGAGCAAGTCAGTGAGAGATCAGCTGATCTTTGGGCATAGCCATGGGATGTCAGGTGGCTGAGGTGCTTGGATGCTGGGAGCACCTGTGATTGAGCTGAGGTGCTGAGTGGCAGGCAGGGCCTGGGCAGCCACTCAGTGAGAATGAGGAGGCTAGAGAAGAGCTCTTCTAGCTACAAGGGACTGACAGCCAAGTGTGGGGTGGCAGACAGCACTCGGGAGGCAACCCCAAGCCAGCGGAGGGTGGGAGACTGCACCTGAGAGCAGTGTGGAGTAAGAACAGAAGTTCTGGGACGCAGCCCGGAGACGGGAGAGGCTTCAAGGTGGTCTGGAGGGCCCAGGAGCCAGCAGGGAGACCAGTTAGCTGCTGGAGAGTGAGGGTGGCAACAGCAGAGCCCTGGAGCAGCTGAGAAACTAAGATGTTATTGACTAGCTCATGCACAGGAGGCTGAATGGGGCTGGGAAGTTCCATTGTAGTGTAGCCAACCCCCTAGGAAATAAGGTGGCCAGATATGCAAATTTTAGAGGACACTTATGAGAAATACAGGATGCAGGGCTGCTCTGGCGCCAGTGCAGCCCTGCAACCTGCATTTCTCATAAGTGTCCTCTAAAATTTGCATATCTGGCCACCCTACTGGGAAATGATCTGGCCTGAGACTTTGCAGCACAGAGGCAGGAGGGCTGCTTGGAGACCCACAGGGAGTGGCAGAGACCACTGATTGTGGCCTGCAACTGATTGGGCAAGCAGCTGACATCAGCATAGGAGTGCTGGAGCCAAGCCGAGGCATAGAAGCCAGGCTGGGAGCTAACGAGCTCACCTGGGCAAGGTTTACTCAGAGGACACAAGGATGTGTATTGCGGAAAGAGCGTGCTTGATAGAGGGGCTGGAGTGGGACCCTGTTACACAGATGAATGCAGATCAGGAGGGTTGGACAGACTGGAGAAATGCAGATCAGGACAGATGGATGCAGATACAAATGCAAATCAGGAAGGACAGATGCAGATGAGGCAGGTTTAGAAGGACCAGGTACAGGGTGCGGATAAAAAGTACCAGTCTTCAGCTGGTCCAAGGCATATACAGGGTCCAGGGGGTGCACACACAGACAGATGCATGGAGACATGAGGGAGGAAACACAGAGACAGGTGGAACAGGAACCAGGAAGTGACTGATGATCCACCCAGCTTCCTATGGCCAATTAGCGCTGCAGTGAGCACACTTTCCCCCACCATGTGGCCACTGCCAGTGCTGCTATCACTGCTGCACCGGGGTGGGCCCCTGTTGCCAACCTCCCCCCAGAGGTCCCGCCACTGCTCCTCCCAGATGTTGAATGTCCTAGCTGGTCTCACTGGCAGGCAGCCCCACAGTCACAAGGCACGAAGACATGAGTCCCTGCGTCCGTCCAGGAACAACTGGACCTGCAGGCCCAACCCAGCACCAGCTGCTCAAGCACCCCACCACTTGTCACAGTGACCCCTCCTGCTACCGCGGAGCCCCAGGGGGAGGAGGAGAAAACCCCACCGGCTGGACCAGCCCCAAAGAGGACACGGGCAGCGGGGGCCAGAGGGGTTAAATTCATTTTAAGTGATTGAACTGTTTTATGTTATGGCAGCCATGGTGTCCGTCCTTATTGTGGGCCAGGTGGGAGCAGACCCCTCAACTCCAGATTCCAGTAATCCGGGAGAGGGAGCTCCAAGCTGTGGGACACTGTAGAACACACAGCTGCCTGGAGCAAAGCAGTTTACCAGGAGAACCTTTTACACACAAAAGTTCTGGGAGAAGTTTCACACAGAAGTTCAAAGATCCTGATGTTTAAGAGCTAGATGAGTGATTTAGACACACAGAAAGTTCTGGATGTTACAGAAAACATCCAGGGGAAACATGTGTCTAAAAACACCCATTGCTAGTGGCTACAGACAATAAAATGACACACCGTGACAACCGCACCACGGTACAGTTAATCAGCGGCTCGCTCCTCTGCCACCCGCTGGGAGTGTACGCTGCCTGAGACAGGGCCTGTTACCACTGGATCTGTTTCCTTCTTGAAGGGGGAGGGAAGCCCCAGTAATCCGGACCTCCCGGAGCCACTTTCACCCCTGTTCTCTACCTTAGGAAGCAGAGGCGATCCAGACTGACAGAGAATGACATTCCCAAACCCTGGTCAGGCCTGGCCCATACCAGCTGCAAGATGGAGGCACCTGGGAGCCATGGGGATTGGTGCTTAGCTGAGACCCAGAGTCAGGCGCTTTCCCCCTCCGATCCAGACCTGAGCGGCTCATGTCGTGAAGGTGCTGCTTTAAGCAGGGTGCCTGGAGTGCACTAAAGGGGACTGCACTAAAGGGGACTGGCCCCATGGTGAGGAGTGTTTTCTGGGGAGACTTGGGATCTAGCCTACTCGCTTGACTGGGGAGGGGTCTAAGGGTGGGTGCTGGCCAGATCTGAGGGCTTGAGGGCTCTGTGGATGGGAGCCCCCACCCCCCATCCAAGTGCAATCTGATCATTCTTCCTCCCCGCGTGCCCCCCGCCCCCCTCCGCCCCCGCTCATCCAGCTTCTCAGCCCCCACTCAGCCCCCAGTGTCAGGGGATGCTGAGGTCAGAGGGTCAAGGAAAGGGTCCCAGCTGGCATGCACTGGGATTGATTCCAATCCCTTCAGTAGCTGCAGTTGCTTGCTAGTTCCTCTCCTCGATGGTGAGTTAGCAACCAGCTCTCCAAGGAGCAATAGAGAGGATTATGGAGACACAACAGCTCCCCTTACATTGCCTGCATCCTCGTCAGTGTGGTCTGTCACCTTCAGATATGGACTAGTGCCTGGTGCCCAGCTACGTGGGCACCCCACATTCACCTGCACTACAGCACCCTGGCCTGAAGCCCCCAGAGAAGCCCAAGGCAGATGGCAATGGCCTCATGCCGTGGGGGCGAGGATGACTTAGAGGGCAGCTAGCTGTTCTTGCTCCATAGCTCTTGAACAGATGTCCAGGGTGCCTTCAAACACTGCACCGGAGCCTTTGAAGTGGTGATGTGTTGTGTGCAAGCACCAATGCGCCATCATGTGGCTGACTGCACACCAAGCTATTGGCTGAGATGCTCCCTGCACAGCTTTGAGTCTGATTTTGACCCTAGCGGGGGGTGGGTGGGTGTAACATCCTGTACCAGCCCTGTGGTTGCTCATCTGCAGCTTCTAATGGCCAACGTCGGATCCCAGCATCTCACCCAGCAGATGTGTGGGTCCCCTGGGAACACTCAAGGTCTGTCTGTGTGGGTATTGCTCTGTGAAGCAGTGCTCCCACCTTTTTGGAACAGATTCAAGAATGTCCTGACCGTTACACAGACAGTTTTCCTCTTGTTTGTGAGCAGGTAATGCTGTCCCTGCCCCCCACTCATTGTGCTGTGTAGGGCTCCCTCTCTGTGTGTATGTATGTCTCTTGTCCCTGGTCTGGGCCACTATAACCAGTCTCTAACACCGCTTTTAGACAAGGGCGCCAAAGGTGCCCCCGGAGCTGCACGTTAAGAGAGAAGCTGTGCCGCGCTGCCAGAAGTGGCGTCCTCCCTGTTGCCGGCAATGACGGCGGCTGGAGACGCAGCGCTTTGCAGAGGTGTGTTCTGGAGACCTGAAAATTGAGGTCTCCAGAACGCACCTCTGCAAAGCACCGCGTCTCCAGCCGCCGCCATTGCCGCCAACAGGGAGGGCGTCACTTCCGGCAGCGTGGCGCGGTGCGGATTCTCTTTTAACGTGCGGCTCCAGAGGCGCTGAAAGCGCCCTCGTCTAAAAGAAGTGCAAGTCTCTTCCTGCTATAGGCCTCGGGTATGTGGGGCACGGAAAGCTTGGGACTGTTTAACACCATGGCCCTGCCTGATGTTTGACTAAGGGGGGATGTGCAGGGGATGATGGCTGCCCCATCCTCCAGAGCAGAAGCCTATGGGCTCATGAACTGGTATATGCATCTCCACAGTGCATGTTTGGGGTGAGACACTGGCCCAAATTACAGATTCATGTTTTTTTGGTTTGGTTTAAAGGTTTTTTTACAGATTTAATTACAGGTTCAGTTTTTTCAGTTTCATATTTAAATCCGTGAAAACCTTTAAACCATTTCCCCCAACCCACCCCCAGGGGCCCTATTTCACCCACCCCCAGGCCCAGATGTACTTACCTGTCTTGGAGGACTTGATTGAAGCTCCACCATCCCACTGCTGCTGTGGGAGTCCTCCTGGCAGCCTCCTTTGCTGTGGCATGCTGCTGAGTATCCTGCGCCACCACGCACGTGTGCAAAATGGCCACCACCAAAAAGGCGGTGGCCAAAATAACATCACTGCCATTTTGGTTAAGGACAGTGGCCATTTTGTACATGTACAAATCGGCCATGGTCACCATTAACCAAAATTGTGCAGTCGTCTTTTTGACCGCTGCCGTTTTGGTTAAGGGCAGCGGCCATTTTTCACATTTGCGAAACGGCCCTGGTGGCCATTTTGCACATGTGCGCTGTGGAGCAAGTTGCTCAGCAGCACGCCGTGACAGGGGAGTCTGCCAGGAGGCCCCACACAGCAGTAGCAGGCTGGTGAAGCTTCAGTCAAGCCCTCCGAAGTGGAGTGGGGGTAGGGGTGGTGGCATGGGTTAACAGATCAGTTTCCCTTCCCATTGACTTTAATGAGAAAAATATGAAACCAAAACAATCCACAACTTCAAGTTCCTCCTCAAAACCCACCTCTTCTGCTCCGCCTTTCCTAACTCCTGCTAATCATCCCCACCCAGGATTATCCCCCACCTGTTATCTGCAAACTCCAATTTACTGTAACCAAGCCAAGAATGTGTACCTGAGCTCTCACATCTTCGTGAATGTCGCATCCCTTGTCTCTCCCTCTGTTTCCCCTTCCCTGTCTCCCCTCCCCTTGTCTTTAGATTGTAAGCTCTCGGGCAGGGACCATGTCTATTTTATTCTCTGTAAAGTGCCAGGTACACTTCTGGTGCTATATATAAATGCTTATAATTTTTCTGGGCAGTTTCGGATTAAACCAAAACTGAAAGTCCCATCCCTAGTGTGTGCTGAATTGAGTGCGAGAAGTGGGAAGCCAAGCTGGGCTTCCAGGTGCTGAGGCCTGCTGCTGTGAGGCTGCCGCTGAGGGCAATGGGACTGCGGAATGTGACCGGGAGCTGAACTTTGCATATTTGTTTGGTTCATCTGCCCTATCAAGGGTGTGGGGACAGTGGGATGGGTCTGGGCCTGCTCTTGTGGGCCCAAACATTTGTTCTGTGCTGCTCGTTGAGCCAGAGAGTGAGACTGAAGTAGTTTGCGCCAGGGTGGGCCAGGGTGCCACCTCACCGCCGGCATGTTTGTGTATTTGAAACTCATCATATCGAGATCTCTCGTGTGGAGTCCCACGGGGTTCTGTTTTGTCCCCTCTCCTGTTCAATGTGTACATACAGCCACTCGGTGAGGTAATTAGGGGTTTCGGCATGCGGTGTCATCAAGACTGCTACACTTGCTGGTGCTTGCTGGGCTGGGAGAACAGCTCTGCCACCTCGTTCTTTGAGGGGGCGGGACAGGGTTTCCCTCCATACCTGACTGGCTGCCTCAAAAGGCGTGGCCCTTAGCAAGACCGGGCGGGCTGGGAGGTTATTAATGTGGGCTGGGGTATATTTTTTAGGGAAGGGATAGGGGTGGCGGTGGGTTTGGTGAATGGGTTGCCTGCCCTGAGGGGAAGAGGGGCAAGGGGACTGGGTTAGGGTGGGAAGGGCTGATCCCCTCAGTGTGAGGGAGGGATGCAACCCTTTGGAGAGGAGGGGTTATCCTCTGGTGGCAGAGGAGGATAGGGGGTGTATTGGGGGGGAGTGAGGATCTCCCTCGAGGGGCTGGTGGGGCAGCCTCGGGGGGGGGGTGTCAGAGGAGTAGACTGGGAGGAATATGCAGCCATAGGGGTCGTGCTGGGCTGGGGGAATTATGGTCCTTCTGAGAGGCGAGGTTGGTCTGTGAGACGGGACAGATGTTGTATATCTGTCCCGCTCACTGTCCCCCAGGCAGGCGGTGAGGTGATCGGGGACCAGAGGGCCCCTGGCCTAGGTTTGATGCTGGTAAATGCGAGGTCAGTGGCTAATAAGTCTACTACGGTCCGGGAGATGATCCTGGACCAGGCAGCCGACCTCGCATGTGTTACGGAGACCTGTCTGGACACTGAGTCGGTGTCTATATTGGCTGACCTTGTTCCAGCTGGGTACTCCGTACAGCATCAGTCACAGCTGGAGGGCCGGGGTGGTGGTGTAGCCATTATTTTTAAGGATACCTGGTCTGTGAGGAGCTTTCCTGTGCAACCTATCATGGGTGTGGAGGGTCTCCATTTGGTGTTGGATTTGGCCAGAGACAGTGGGGGTACTGCTGGTATACCGGGCACCCACCTGTACAGCAGCTTCCCTGCCTGCACTGACCGAGCTGGTGTCGGAAGTAGTCTTGCGGTCCCCCAGGGTGATAGTTCTGGGGGACTTCAACATCCATGCTGACATCAGTCTTGGAGGGGCAGAACATGAGTTCATGGCCACCATGGCAAACATGGGCCTGTCTCAGAAAGTAGTGGGCCCCACACATGTTGGGGGACATACCCTGGACATGATATTTTTCACTGGTCTTGAGGCACGGGATCTGTTAGTGGGGGAAGTGTCAACAGTCCCCTTGTCGTGGACGGATCATTATCTCCTCCGGGTTGGTATCCTGGAGCATGTCGGTCCCTGGGAGGGTGCAGAACCAGTTAGGTTGGTTCACCCCAGAAGGCTTATGGAACCAGAAAGGTTCCAGATAGCTCTAAGGGATGTTTCCTCTGACCTCAATGGCCACTCACTCAATGACCTCGTGTCCATGTGGAATTCCGTGTTGGCGGAGACCATCGATCGTGTGGCTCCCAGGCGTCCACTCCCAAATCGCTGACAACGTAGCTCCCTGTGGTATACGGAGGAGCTGCGATGGATGAAGCGGGAAGGGCGGCGGTTAGAGCGATGGTGGCATCACTTGCATGCTGAAGTTGACCGATTGCGGCATGGAGTCTGGTTACGTACCTATGCCATTGCAGTGCGGACAGCAAAGAGGAGTTTCTTTGCTGCCCTTATTGTGTCCGCTAAGTCCCGCCCAGCTGAGCTGTTCTGGGTGGTGAGGGGGCTGGTCATTCTGGCCTCCCTCTGCCTGGACTTAGAATCATCAAATGCTCACTGTGATTTGTTTGTGGACTTTTTTGTGGCTAAACCCGCTCAAACTCACCACAGTTTTGATGCAACATTTTTAGCAGTGGGTGTGTCAGAGGCAGTAAAGTCCCTTTTTGTCCTGTTTTGTGGGATGAGTTTCAGGTTGTGGTGCCCTCTGATGTGGGGATGCTCTTGGGACTATTCGAGCCACTTATTGTGAATTGGATCCATGCCTGTCCTGGCTGGTTAAGGCTAGCCGGGAGACATTGGGGCTGCTGCTGCTGGCAGGGATAGTCAATACCTCCCTTGGGGAGGGCAGGGTGCCGGACTGCCTCAAGGAGGCAGTGGTGCAGCCCCTGCTCAAGAAGCCATCCTTGGACGTTGGTGTCCTGGCCAGCTATCGGATGGTCTCTAAACTTCCCTTTTTAGGGAAGGTTATTGAACAAGTGGTGGCTCGACAGCTTCAGGAGCAATTGGACCGGGTCTACTTTCTTGATCCCTCACAGTCTGGCTTTCATCTGGGTTATGGCATAGAGACTGCGCTTGTGGCCTTGGTCGACGACCTCTCCTGTCAGTTGGACCAGGGTCGTTTGAACCTGTTGATCCTGTTAGATCTCTTGGCTGCATTTGATACCGTTGATCACGAGTTGCTGGTGACTCGGCTGCGGGACCTAGGCAGGGATTGGCGGGACTGTTCTTGAATGGTTCCGCTCTTTCCTGGCTGGGAGAACCCAGCGTGTGGTGCTGGGGGAGTTCTCATCTTCCCCCCGGGGCCTCACATGTGGGGTTTCACAGGGTTCCATTCT
>QEPC01004101.1:1793514-1804264 GCA_003113815.1 Sphenodon punctatus
TTTTGTTCACTTGATGTGGAGTGTTTGTTTCGCTGCTGCGTTTGGGGGCTCTGTGGGGCCTTGTGGGAACGGTTTGGTTTATGGTTTTCTGGGCACATGGGGGGAGGGGGAGCAGGTGGGGGCACATGGTAGGGGAGTATATATATATATATTGTGAAACCAAGGGATTTCACAATTTAACAAATACAACATACACAAAATACATATAAAAGCCTATAACTCCACAGTTCATGAACACCATATTTCTGCAATTATTAATAGACTGTCTTACAACCCAACTTAGCACTCAGAAATCCAAGTTAGGGTATCAGTTTTCGAAAATTATTCAGAAATAACATATCACTCTGGTTAGATCATTTACCATCTAGAAAACATTGTCGAATATGCATTGCCCTTAAACAGAAGGCTGCCACTGCTCTTGATTTCCACGAGCCACGGGGATTCAGAAGATCCATCATTGTATAACTTAATATTTGGCAGCTAACATTATCCGTATAAACTTGTAAATATCTACTCCTAAGAGACTCGTAAGCTGGACATGAGAAAAAGACATGTTCACATGATTCCATCTCCTTGCAGGGACAAAGTGGGCAAAGTCTTTCCTCTCTAGGCCGTCCCCAAAAACGCCCCTCCTGAACTGCCGAGGGAAGTGGTAGGGGAGTTGGAATATGGGGGGCACATGGTGAGGGAGTTGGAATGTGGTTTTTGTTCACTTGATGTGGAGTGTTTGCTTAACTGCTGCATTTGGGGGATCTGTGGGGCCTTGTGGGAATGGTTTGGTTTATGGTTTTCTGGTTTTTATATGGGTTTTGTTCACTTGACGATGTGGAGTGTTAAATACTAATTCCCCACCACCGCACACGCAGCATGGGGTGAGGGGAAATTAGTATTTAATGCCCCGTGATTCAATTGAGGTTTTGAAATCCTGAGATTTAACTGGTTAGTTAGCCCTGTGATTTCAGGTGTTTTCAGAATGCTGGAAATGTGATGGTTGTGATAAAACTGAGGTTTTGAAATCCTGATAATTAACTGTTAGTTTGGTGATTCATGGGTCTTAAAATCCACACACACACACCCACACACACACGCGCAGCAGAGGGCAAGAATATTGCTTCAGAAGGGACTTCTGAAGCAGGGATTAGGGTCCCTCCAACACACATGGAGCAAGTCCCTTATTTCTGAAGCAGTATTCTTGCCCTCTTCTCTCTCTCTCTCTCTCTCTCTCTCTCTCTCTGTCTGTTGGGGAGGAATTTTAAAGACCAATGAATCACATTTAAAAAAAAAAAAACCCACGCAGAAACCACATGCAAACTGTGTTTTGTTGCAATCCTTGATTTAAATGGGACCAATGATAATCTTGCATGGTTATGTAGAATGCATGGCATTGTCAGTCCTCCTCAGTATCATGAACCACTGGACTCAAGCTGTGACTGGGTTTATAAATTATCTATTTTAAGCTTGATGTGCATGTAGACTGTGTTTTGTATGTTAACCCTGGGAACTCCTTGCTGCTGAGTTATGCTGCCTACCGTTGTCCTGGCTCCGCCTACCATTGTCCTGGCTCCGCCCCTAGGCTCACCAGCCTTACTGCCCCTCCAACCTCAAAACCCACCAGCCGCCCCTGTTTATTAATGTGTATTTTAATGTGTTCAATGTTTTTAAAATGTTGTTAGCCACCCTGAGATGCCTGAGGCAGGAGGGGGCAGCATATAAGTTTGAATATAAATAAATAAATAAATAAATAAATATGCTGATGACACCCAGCTGTACCTCCCTTTTTCAACTGACCAAGGCAGTCTTGGTGCTTACTCGGTGTCTGGCGGCAGTGGGGGACTGGATGAGGGTTAACTGACTGAGATTGAATCCTGACAAGACGGAGGTGATGTTGGTGGGTAAGGCAATGGAGATGGTGGCCCCCATTATTTATGGGGTCCCCCCTCCATTGGTCTCCCAGGTATGAAGTCTGGGGGTGCTCCTCGACATGCAGCTCCGCCTGGATGTCCAGGTGGAGGCTGTGGCAAGGAGTACTTTCTACCAATTACATCTGGTGCAACGGCTTCAGCCATATGTTTCCGACTCCAACCTGGCCACCGGCATCCATGCTTTCATCACCTCTAGATTGGACTACGCACTCTACTGTAATGTGCTCTACGTGGGGCTACCCATGGTGACAGCTAGTGCAGAAACTGCAGCTAGTGCAGAATGCGGCAACCCGTGGCGTTTACTGCTGGGACTGGGCCGCCGGGAGCATATTACACCAGTGCTCCATTCTCTGCACTGGCTGCCGGTAGTTTTCCAGGCCCGATTCAAAGTGTTGGTTTTGGCCTATAAAGCCCTAAATGACATAGGCCCTACCTATCTGCGGGACTGCCTCACTCTCCATGTCCTGGATTGGCTCCTGCAGTCATCCAGGGGTGCCCTGCTCGAGGTTCCCCGGGGTTTTTTGGGGTGGCACGCAGGGGAGGGCATTCTCGGTGGCCGCACCACAGCTGTGGAACTCCCTTCTGGTGGGTTCGGCTGGCCCCAGATCTCCCCTCCTTTTGAAGAAGTTGTAAGACCTGGCTGTTCCACCAGGCATTTGGTGGGGGAGATGGGGTGGGGGGTATGGGCTTGGGTTGGGTATTTGCTCCTCCTTTTAGGAATTGTTTTAATTGATGTTTTATTATATGCCTTATATTGTAATATTTATATTGTTTATAATATATGTTGTTCGCCGCTTCGGGCTGCCTGTGGGCAGGGGAACCGGGATATAAGATTTTATAATCAATCAATCAATCAATCATTCAGCAGCTATTTGCCAGCTACTCACTTGCCTCACATGTGGAGCCCTGAATGACTATTTGAGCCCTCCTTGAAAGGCAAGCACCACCACATAGTTCTTGTGACGTGGAAACAGGGACAAATGGGGAGAACATGGTGGCAGCAGAGAGCGGACACCACTGTGCTCTCCCTACCTGTCCCCACACATTTACCTGGGCCTAAGAAACAGAGAGCAGTGGCAAGTTCCTGGAAACATCAGTGCATTCAGAATAATCACTGGCTTTGTTTTCGCTGCTCACTGTTTCTGGACACAAGGGTTCAGGTAAGCAGGGGAGCAGCAGTTGGGGAGGGGAACCACTGTAGTGACAGAAGGCCACAAGGAGCGGCGGCAATACAGCAGGAGTAGCAAGCAACAATGATACTAGAGAGCAGCAAGCTGACACTTCCAGGACCTTCCGCCACAACTGCTTATCCCACTGTCTCCAGTGCTCCCCAGGACCTGATGCTAGTCTGCCACCACCACCAGCTACCCATGAACTGCTATATGTACAGATAGGTACACAACCCAGTACATATTGAGGATTGACCATGTTGGCAAATCTTAGTACGTACCAGCTGTAATACGTAAAAACATCCAATGAGTCTGATGGAACTCCCTCTCTAGCGTAGAATTTTGCATAACAATAAGTGACATACCAGTTTGGGGATGGAAGTGGGAATTGAATTCAGAGTATTTCCCCCAATTCTGCAAAGACGTCTTAATCTGCTTAACTTTTCTCCTGTGTACAGACCGATCAATTTCACATTAGCTTGGACTGTGCAGAGGGGTATAATTAAGAAGTGAAACGATCATTTGAAGGATTGGGCCTAATTTTTAAAATACGCATTTACCCAAGGCCACTAAATAGGTTTTCAAATGTAATGTTTAAAATGTACTTGTTTTAACGTATGAACTACTAGGAAATGCCTCTGTATGCCAACCTTGTGTAGAAATGCTGATCAAATTAAATCTTTGGTATGATCCCATTGATTTTATTTGATCCATTGTGTTGGGCCATTGGTAACCAAAAGCTGAAGTGAGCTTTAGTAATCTGCATATCCCTCAAATGCAGTTGTTATCTCTGCATATTCCCTGTGCATTAAAGCTGAGAATCAAACCACTCTGATTCCCTGAAGTCAGCAGCTCCCTCTGGTGCCAAGGGAAGCTCCACACCCTCAAGCTGAGCCAATAGCAGGAGAATATCTCAAGAGTCACTCTTGGCACAGTTAACATTTTCTTCCTTTCCTCATAATGTAGTTCAAATGATATCTTTTATTGGACTAATTTCTGTTGGTGAGAATGGGCACGCTTTCAGGCCACACAAGACCCTTCCTTAGAAATGTAGCCTTGAGGATAAGGGCCGTGTGGGGCCTGAAAGCTTTCACATTCTCACCTAAAGAAGCTGGTCCAGTAAAATATATCATTTCAACTAGCTACTTGGGCCACTTTAAGACATCCCCCCCCCCCCGGCGCATATTCTGGCTGCGGGGGCGAATGCGCAGCTAGAATATGCCTGGGGATCGGCCGGTCTGAAAGCCCCCACCCCCACCCACGCGCGGCTTTGCCAGCAGACATGCACGTGGATACAGAGCTTGATATCCGGCTCTGCATCCCTGCGCATGTCTGCCGGCAAAGCCGCGCTGTGGGGGTGGGGGTGGCTTTCAGACCGGCCGATTCCCAGACATATTCTAGCTGCGCATTCCCCCCATAGCCAGAATATGCACGGAGGCAGGGGAATGTCTGAAAGTGGCCTTTGTTTCCATCTCTTACATTTGGGACCAACGCAGCAACCATGCTCTCCGTAGATTTCCTGACTACTGCACTCAGGAGCTAGCACTTTCATTATTACTAATAGCTATAGATAATATGAGTGTTGTGTCTTAGCACCAGAAGTGTCTCTCTTCTCATGGCCAGAGCCACACTGGGTTTTTTTACCAGGTTATCACTATATTCCCAAACAAATAACACCAAACACATTGGGAAGCTTTGCATGCAGCCCCCCTCCCCCAATGCTTTAATCCTCTTGGATCAGCAGACTGGCAGTCTGCAATCTCTGGAGCCTGTTTCAGTATCTCTTGCCTTGCCACACCTCTCTAGGGCTTTGTGATAATACAATTTTAATTTTCATCTGAATTAAAAGACTGAGTTCAGACATTTGTAGTAACTATAGATTTGTCCCAGGGTCACTGCTCTGGAGGTTTGCATGGATAAGAACTTATCCCAAATGGACTTTGCTGCTAAGTAATATAGTTTACAATGGGCATGCCTCAATAAACTCTCATAATCAACATCTAACATAAGCATTGCAATGCCTTTTGTTCATGAGCAAAAAATTATTAACGGCTGCTGCAGAGCCTGAAATAGATAATTCCAGGACACTCCATTCTTTAGTGGTGAGCTGACAGCAGCCATTTAAGGCTGTTTTAAAACAAACACAGTTGGGGTGTGGGTGTGTCTGTGGCCTCTGTTTTCACCAGGGCACGTTGTTTGGGCACCATTCCCTCTCAGTGGGGCCCCAAACATGACCACCTTCAGGGCACTGCAGAGGTTGCCGCCAAGGGGGAGGGGCCCCACATTTTATCTTCGCCCTAGCCCCGCAAATCCTCAGGCTGGCCCAGTGTATCCACTGAGTGGAACAGTCACAGAGTGTCCACTCAAGTGGAGTGCGTGGGGAGGGATTCTAATGGGCAGCTGCCTGGGTGGCCATTGCGTCCACTCAGGCAGCCTCCGTGCACTCCCGCCACCATGGACCAGCCGTGCAAACAATACAGGCAGCCATTTCCTCTAAACCCCACCCCCCGCACCCAGCAACACTCCCCAAGCCCCACCAAACTGCTTGCCCTCTGCCATGACACACAGCTGCGGACACTATAGAAGCATGAAGCTGTAGCTGTCAGTAACCCCTTCCTGCCCAGGAGCCAGTGCAGCTGCTGGCAGTCCTGGACTAAAACTAATCCTCCACCATTAATGACAGTGGGAGTTTTGCCATTAACTTAAATGGGTGGAGGATTCTGCCAATTTTAGGTTCCATAAAACTTTAAAGTGGTAACAGGAGAATGAGCTATTTTCCTGCAGGAACCAGGAGTAGGTCTTACCTAACTTAGATGATATAATAAATTGGAGAGAGTAGACCACTCATTCCAGCCCTCAAAGGGACATGCCAAAAAAAGGGTACATTTCCCCTTAAAGGAAGACTAGGATCATCATCTCAGCATTCCTTTGCCATCCTCAAACTAAATAGAATATGTAATTGAGAGGCAGGACCTGAAGTTTGGAGAAAGTACAAGGGTTCCTTCAGGGTCGGGGAGGTGGGGTTGTTACAAACTTCACATATCATCTGAACATTTGAGTGCATCTCTGAACCTGAACTCCAAACGCTCTGAAAGTCTTCTTTTCACATTTATGAAAACAAACACAGGCTCTGTGTATCAGGGCTATTGACTTCAATTGATGGAGGATTCTGCCCCTAATTTTAGAAGGTCTCAGACAACTTTTAAGAGGTAATCACAGAATGAGTTAGTGCCTGTAGGAACCAGGAGTAGGTCTTCTACTGTAACTAAAAATATGGCATATTTTGTATTTGCTGGAATTTTGGGGTGGAGGTTGCAGTTAAAATTACTTAAAATTTTACAGGGACATACTGGGCAACAGAGATGCATGCATGCTCTTTATCTTCCCTATATGCTTTGTTGTGAGGAAATTATTTTCCTTCTCATCTCCAGCAAACACTTGTCATTTTTAAAAATTACTTGTACCTACTTACCGGCCCTTGCCTTATTCAGATGTTAAGGTGATTCTTGAGTTATTTACCAATACTGAAGGCCTGCCTGACTCTGTAAATAGTATTTTGCATTTGCATAACTTTGTTGACATGAGCAGTCAAAAGGTAAAGCAACACAGGTGTATGTTTGCAAGCTTGGGCCTTGGCTTTGGCCTTTCTGTAGTGCTGATTTTGTACAATTATTAGGCCCAGTTCTTCTCATAGTTATGTAGATGTTATTGAACAACTGTAACTAAAAAGAATCCGGGCCACTGATTTTGCCATGAAATGGTATTTTCTCTAGGTAGGAATTAAATTTTAAATATACACAAATTGTTTAAATATTTTGTCTCCAAAAGCTTCTTGTAGCTACAGCTTGGCTGAGATAAAAAAGCAATGCATTCTGATTATATGTTCCCATCTTGAAGCTATGGCAGCTTTCCTTCCAGTATTTCTTCATCTTGGACATGCTATATTAAGTAACCAATGATCCATGAACCATGCAGAGCAAAACTCATGCACCTTTGTATGTTTCCTAAATTACTTAATAGGATCTCTCTGCTTCTGGCATTTTGCATTTAAACATGAATCAATGTTCCCCCACCCCCCGCAGCCACTTCAATAGTCTAACAATTTACAATGGAACATGATCAAAGTTGAATACTAGCCAAAATCAGTTCTATGGAACAGTATGCAATTTCCACATATTCAATTTCAATTTTAACAAGAAACAGCTACACAAGAATAGACGTTCCGAATCAGAGAGTGCACGCTGCTGTCATTGCTCAGCACATCTGAAGATGTTAACAAACGAGACAGTAGTCCACAAAAGCCCACACCAGGTGTTCACCTACCCCACTTGCTGCTATGTGGTCGCCAGATGTTCACCCCCCAGTGCCCACTCACCGGACCCACTACCCCCACTCACAGTGGGGTCTGGGAGCATGTCGACTCTGCTGTGCGGGTGAATGCTGGCTAATCTGGGCAAATGTGTGTCCATGTGTCCGTGTCCCATTAGTTAGGTTGTGCACAGCCTCACACACACACCAAAGAGCCATGGTGAAAGCCTAGAGCGTCCAGGAGTGGCCACTTCTTGGTGGTAGGGGGGAGGCAGTGCGCAGCTGTCTGTCTGTGAGGTTTGTTGCACCAAAACTGTGAGCACGGCCTGAGTGAGGGCAGCACGGACTGCAACGCTCTATTGTCTTGTTTGTTAACACCCTGAGGATCAAGCTATAAATCTTCTGTGGTGAAAGCCTACTTACAGTGTGATCCTCCGCCTGCTTTATGCTAGCACTGGGGACTTAGCCTCTACATGAGTCCCACTGAAGTGAATGGAAAACACGTCAGCACAGAGGGGATAACACCAGTGTGAGGCAGGCTGAGGGACGTATTGGGCTGGTCTTTGAAATTGACATGTCCTGTCCAAGCGCTGAGGAACCTGTTTCCTCCCCCACTGTGCCTCTGAATGGTGGACCACACAGCTCTGTGCTCCGTGAGTGGTCATGAGTGGGTGCTGCATGGGTCCTGGGAGTGCGCGCCCACCCACACCACCTTCACACGGATGTTTATTTATTATTTTTATTTTATCCATTATTTATACCCCACCTCTCCTACTTATGCAGCTCGAGTCGGCTTACAAAAATTAAAATATCATTAAAACCACACATATAAAATACATAATACAAATAAAGGGATGGCATAAAAATAGGGGGGGAAACCCACTCTCCCTAACCCACACCACACCCACCCATCACCCTCACCAAAGGCCTGGCGGAACAGCCAGGTCTTGCACTGATGCTGAAATGACGTGAGGTCCGGGGCCACTCAGTCCCCCGCCAGAAAAGGAGTTCCACAGTCTAGGCGCAGCAGCCACAGAAAACGCCCTCTCCATTGTAGCCCCCGGACCACCCAGGGGACATCGAGAAGGGTGCTTCCTGCAGACTGCAGGGGTCAATCCAGGGCACGGAGAGTGAGGCGATCCCACAGATAGGAAAGGCCTAGATCCTTTAGGGCTTTATAGGTAAGTACCAACACCTTAAATTGGGCCCAGAAGACTATAGGCAACCAGTGAAGTGCACTGGTGTAATGTGCTCACAGTGACCTGTCTCAGTAAGGAGACGGGCTGCTGCATTCTGCACCAGCTGCAGTCTCTGGACTGTCACCAGGGGTAGTCCCACATAGAACGCATTGCAATAGTCCAGTCTTGAGGTGATGGAGGCATGGATGACATTGGCCAGGTCAGCGTCTGAGACATATGACCAAAGCTGCCACACCAGATGTAACTGGCAAAAAGCACTCCTCACCACAGCTCCCACCTGAAGATTCAGGCAGAGCTGTGGATTGAGGAGTACCCCCAGACTTCAAACCTGGGAAATCAGCAGGGGACGAACCCCATCAATGATGGGGGATGTCACAACCACTGCACTCCCCACCAGCATCACCTCCATCTTGTCAGGATTCCATTTCAGTCGGCTCACCCTCATCCAATCCCTCACAGCCGTCAGACATCGGGCAAGCACCAAGACTGCCAGGTCTGAGTCAGATGAAAAGAGTGGTAAAGCTGGGTGTCATCGGCATACAAAATGACACTGCACCCCAAACCATCTCATAATCTCGCCCAACGGCTACATAGATACATTGAACAAGAGAGGGGACAAAATGGAACCCTGCAAGACTCTACACAGGGGGTCCAGGGGAGATGAAGAACAATCCCTGAGCACCACCTGCTGAGTTCTCCCTGCCAGGAAAGAGTGGAACCATTTAAGAACAGTTCCGCCCACCCCAGCATAGTCCCGCAGACAAGTCACCAACATCTCATGATTAATGGTATCAAAATCAGCCAACATATCTAATAGTATTAACAGGGTCAAATGACCTTGATCCAATTCCCGACAAAGGTCCTTGACCAAAGCCACTAATGCAGCCTCAGTGCCATAGCCCGGATGAAAACTGGACTGCGAGGGATCGAGAAAACCAGTGCGGTCCAGATGCTCCTGCAGCTGCTGAGCCACAACCCGCTCAATAACCTTCCCTAAAAAGGGAAGGTTAGAGACTGGCCGATAGCTGGTGGGGGAGTCAACGTCAAGTGATGGTTTTTTGACCAGGGGCTGCACTACCACCTCCTTGAGGCAGTCCGGCACCGTTGACAATACCCGCCAGCAACAGCCCCAACGTCTCCTGGTTGGCCTTAACAAGCCAGGACAGGCATGGGTCTAGTTTACAAAACATGGCTCTAACAGCCCCCAGAACATCCGCTGCAGCGGCTGGTGTCACCCACTGAAACAGATCCCACAAAACTGGACAAGATGGGGCCTCCATAACCTCTGATTCTCCTATTGTCATAAGCATGGAGTCAAAGTCATGGTGAATATAAGCGATTTTATTCACGAAGTACTCAATAAAGATGTCACAGAAGGCACTGGAAGATTCCAGTTCCAGGTGTAGGGAGGTTGGTCTGACCAATCCCCCTCATCACCTGGAAAAGCTCCACTGGACGAGACTTCATGGATGCTATCAGAGTACAAAAACCTCTTTTTTTGCTGCTCTGACAGCCATGGCATAGGCTGTAAACTAGCTCTATGCTGCAGTTGGTCAGCCTCAGCACGAGATTGATGCCACTATTGTTCCAACCTCTGTTGTTCTTGCTTCAACTGCCAGAGGCTCTCCACAAACAATGGTGGCCTGCAGTGCTGATGCTGAGGGAGCGGATGCCTAGGTCGATGGCCTTGGTCAACAAGGTGTTCCACAGAGCCATGAGGTCAGCCATCAACATCAGAGGGTAATTCCCTGAGGGTAATTCCCTGAGGGTATTCCGGAACCTCTCTGGTTCCATCAGTCTCCAGGGGTGAACCAACTGAACCAGTTCTGCATGCTTCCAGGTGCAGACATGTGCCGGGAGACAGGCCTGCAGGAAGTAATGATCTGTCCGCAACAAGGGCTCTGCTGACACCTCCCCCACCAACAGATCCCCCGCCTCATGGCCAGTGCAGAAGATCAGGTCCAGGGTATGCCCTCCGTCATGCATAGGGCCAATGACAACTTGAGACAGGCCCGCCCTGCTGAGACTAGCGTCGACATGGATCTTGAAGTCCCCCAATGTTTGGATGGATATTGGTGGTTGTGTCTCATTTAAAAGTGGCCATAGTCTGGCTGACAGCAGTAATACACACATACAGTAGCCAGGACATTAG
>QEPC01004101.1:1804738-1851680 GCA_003113815.1 Sphenodon punctatus
AAACTGGACTGCGAGGGATCGAGAAAACCAGTGCGGTCCAGATGCTCCTGCAGCTGCTGAGCCACAACCCGCTCAATAACCTTCCCTAAAAAGGGAAGGTTAGAGACTGGCCGATAGCTGGTGGGGGAGTCAACGTCAAGTGATGGTTTTTTGACCAGGGGCTGCACTACCACCTCCTTGAGGCAGTCCGGCACCGTTGACAATACCCGCCAGCAACAGCCCCAACGTCTCCTGGTTGGCCTTAACAAGCCAGGACAGGCATGGGTCTAGTTTACAAAACATGGCTCTAACAGCCCCCAGAACATCCGCTGCAGCGGCTGGTGTCACCCACTGAAACAGATCCCACAAAACTGGACAAGATGGGGCCTCCATAACCTCTGATTCTCCTATTGTCATAAGCATGGAGTCAAAGTCATGGTGAATATAAGCGATTTTATTCACGAAGTACTCAATAAAGATGTCACAGAAGGCACTGGAAGATTCCAGTTCCAGGTGTAGGGAGGTTGGTCTGACCAATCCCCCTCATCACCTGGAAAAGCTCCACTGGACGAGACTTCATGGATGCTATCAGAGTACAAAAACCTCTTTTTTTGCTGCTCTGACAGCCATGGCATAGGCTGTAAACTAGCTCTATGCTGCAGTTGGTCAGCCTCAGCACGAGATTGATGCCACTATTGTTCCAACCTCTGTTGTTCTTGCTTCAACTGCCAGAGGCTCTCCACAAACAATGGTGGCCTGCAGTGCTGATGCTGAGGGAGCGGATGCCTAGGTCGATGGCCTTGGTCAACAAGGTGTTCCACAGAGCCATGAGGTCAGCCATCAACATCAGAGGGTAATTCCCTGAGGGTAATTCCCTGAGGGTATTCCGGAACCTCTCTGGTTCCATCAGTCTCCAGGGGTGAACCAACTGAACCAGTTCTGCATGCTTCCAGGTGCAGACATGTGCCGGGAGACAGGCCTGCAGGAAGTAATGATCTGTCCGCAACAAGGGCTCTGCTGACGCCTCCCCCACCAACAGATCCCCCGCCTCATGGCCAGTGCAGAAGATCAGGTCCAGGGTATGCCCTCCGTCATGCATAGGGCCAATGACAACTTGAGACAGGCCCGCCCTGCTGAGACTAGCGTCGACATGGATCTTGAAGTCCCCCAATGTTTGGATGGATATTGGTGGTTGTGTCTCATTTAAAAGTGGCCATAGTCTGGCTGACAGCAGTAATACACACATACAGTAGCCAGGACATTAGAGCTTCTTCTCAGGATCCAGATCTTGTTTAATTACTTAGCAGGAATCCCCATTCCATCTTCTGCACCAGGGCCCATTCCAACTTAGCTATGTCTTGGGGCGGGGTGTGTGTGTCTTGTAGCTCTTGGCCATATAAAGATGTTGGCATGTGGCTCTTGAGATTTTGAACTTTGGCAACCCTACAATAGACCTACACATTGGTGGTGGGACCTGGCTGGGGAGAGTGGGTTCTGGGGTGCAGAAAGAAAAATCACAAATATTTGTGTCTCTTGACAATGGCTAGTCTTTCACATGACCTTTTTTTCTCTCTTTCCTTTCTTTATTATATTAATTATTAATTATTATTATTATTATTAAAACGTGTTTTCTAAGAGTGTGAGGCCACTCTACTGTTTTTGCAATACTGTAAGTACCAAGGACAAAAGTAACCAAGCTAAAAAATTACATTATGGAACTAGTAAAAACACATACTTAGCTAACTGCACTGTTTAGTTAGCCCCTTTCCATTTGTGTATGTCTGCTTTGATTAATGCAAACCCTTTTGAGATGAGACTTCTCTTTAGTCATGGAGCAGTCAAAAGGAAGAGGGTAAACTAACCTTTTTGAGAAGAGTAAACTCCGTCTCCCCCAAACGTTTTAAGATGTACGGTGTTTTCAGATAAGTGCCTCCCCACCCAGTCCCCACCGTGCTTGTGTGTAAACCCCACTGGTAACCAATGGTTGTCTGAAAACACCTGTAGTAAACTACTCCATTATGGCCAAATGAGAAACAGGTAAAGTGCATTTACTCAGTTACCTTACCATTATCTTGCAAGCAATCTGGAAAGTATACAGCACACTGTGATAATTTATATAGTGGATGTGGCAGAGCAGACTGAAGCTCAACCACGATAAGACAGAGGTGATGATGGTGGGGAGGGCGAGGGAGGTGTCGACCCCCCTGATAGGAGGGGTTTGCCCTCCTATAGTTCAGCAGGTTTGGAGTCTGGGGGTAGTGTTGGACTCGGATCTCCGCCTGGATTGACAGGTGGAGGTGGTGGCGAAGACCGCCTTCCGCCAGTTGTATCTAGTGTGGAGGCTGTGTCCATACGTCTCCGGGCCGGACCTGGCTTCCCTCATCCATGCCTTCATCACCTCAAGGCTGGACTACTGTAATGTGCTCTACATGGGACTGCCCTTGTTCCTGGTCCGGAGGCTGCAGCTAGTTCAGAATGAGACGGCCCAGCTCCTGATGGGGACGGGTCGTCAGGAGCATGTCTGGGCCCCTCGTACCTCAGGGACCGCCTCACCCTCCGCTTCCCAGAGCGGCTCGTTCAGTCTGCCGGGGGTGCCTTCTTGGAGGGCCCCCTTGTCAAGCAGGGGGCCACAATGGAGAGGGCATTCTCGGTGGCTGGGCCGCGTCTTTGGAATTCCCTCCCGGAGGAAGCTCACCTGTCCCCAAGCCTTTTGACATTCCGGCAGGCTTGTAAAACCTGGCTGTTCACCCAGGCCTTTGGGGAAGAGGCGGGGAGCGGGGGTTAGGGTTTTGGCTCTCCCCTACCTTTTATTTCTATTTTTATTAATTTTGTTTCCCATTCCTGCTTTAGTTTTAAATTATTGTGTTGTTTTTAAAATGTTTTTATGGAATGTTTTTATGAAATTGTACATCAGCCCAAGATGCCGTAGGCATGGGGGGGGGGGTGTGTGTGACTAAAAAGTGCTTTAAATAAATAAATAAATAAATATACATTTAAAATATTTACCTTCATTCCCCAGAGGTGAAGCTACAACTGTTAACTTGGGAAAGCTGAGTTGTGCTACCTAATCCATATATATAGCTAATCTATTAAAGTTTTCCTCTTAAAGATGTCACACACCTTTGTTAGAACCCACAGGATTAGCAATTATTACTATTATTAATAAATATTTATATAGCACCAGCAATGTACCTGGCGCTTTACAACTGTGGGAAATAGACAGGATCCCTGCCCCGGTGGGCTTACAATCTAAGGGTGCTTTTAGACAAGCACCTCCCCACCCACCACCCACCCACTATACATGTTCCAGGGCTGCAGTGTTGCCTTATGGGTGACCTACAACCTGTATAATGGATGGGAGGTGGGTGCAAAGGTGCTTGTCTTAAAGCACAGTAGAAAGACAAGAGAAGGGAGAAGAGGGATTTGCCTGAATGATGAAAATTTTATAAAATTATTTGTAGAATTTACAGGGCCGGACTTAGGAATTTTATGCCCCTAGGCCCTTCTCAGGCTGCTTCCCTCAAGCCAAGCCCTGCCCCCATGCTGCGTGTTCATGAGTGGGGCTGGGGGAGCTCTGTGTGAATGATACGACGCACACGCCTGTGGTGACTGGGTGTGTGTGCATGCGCCTGCCTAACACACATCCCCACTCACCCCCCACTTGTTCCCATGCATGGAGCAACCAGGGAAAATTGAGGTTGCTCCATGGGTGCGGATGAGCGAGGGGGTGAGTGGGGATGCGTGTGCAGCCATGTGCATGCCCGGCCCACGCACCAGCGTGCCCCCTACCCCCACCCCCCACCCAGCGGAGCCATGTAAAAATGGCATGTGAGGAGCCACTCGAAGAAGAACAGAAGGTTGCTGCCTTGTAAACAAGATTCTTTGAGATGACTCCTAACATTCTCACAACACCCACCCTTCCAGTGCCGCATGGAATTTTTTTCTTATATTCTTAGAAAGGGTTGGAAGAAACTGTCATCTGAGGGGGGAAAGAGTGCTTTTTATAGTAGAGGAGCTCGAGACCATCACGTGGTCTATTATTTGAATAGGGCGAGCATGAGCATGCACAACCCAGTTGTGAGAATGTTTAGAACTATCTCGAAGAACCTACTTTACAAGGCAACAACCTTCTGATCACAAAAACCTTGGACTTGAGATCCAGTAGAGTATGAAGGAAAAACTTGTCCTTATTGGGAAAAAGTCTAGCAACGTGCCCACCAGTGAGGGCATTTTCAGCTGGCAAAACGAGTCCAGATGAATTTGAATAAACTCCGGTGCTTATTAATCCGTGCTTATCAAGTCGTGCCTTTCAGACAGACAATCTAGTCTGGGATAATTTTTAGTCTGGGATAGCCATGTGAAGTTTGTGAACAGAACATAAGCATGGTGTTTAGAGTCTCTGGGCTGAATTTCACTCCCATGGTGCTTTTCGTCCATGCTCAGTCCATGCTCATTTCTGGGATTGAAGAAAATTTGATTTTCTTAATTTTTCTGATTTCTGAGTTGAAGAAAATGGTAACTCATCCCTCAGGGTATTTAAACTTGGCACCCTGCAATACATTGTTGAAGGATGACATAGGTAACATGATTGCCCCAGTTGTGTGCCCCTAGCAGAAAATGCCTAGAGTGTCTGTCAGTCTTGCCGTTGGGCTCTGTGGCCCTCAATACGGGATAGTCAACTAGTCCAGTATAGTAATTCAAGTGGACATTAGTCCGGACTAGTTTAAATACAGGTGTTATAAACCCCAGAGATTGGGGTTTTATAACAATCGGGTTGGTTAATAGCTCTTGGCATTAATAGATGGAAGATTTATTTCCTGCCAGCTCTTCCCTGAGATGCACCTTCTAAAACAGTGGTGGGGAACTTCAGGTCTGAGGGCCAAATGTAGCCCACAGCTAGTTTTTTATGCAGCCCCTTTCCAGTTCCAGGATCTGGCCCCTGGATCCAGCTCCTACTTCTGAACACTGAAATAGTGAGCTCTGGGTAAGAGAGCGGAGATGAGGGCACACACTGCACCAAAGGTAAGGGATGGACCAGGACCCTCCTCTCTTCCTGTGTACATCCCTTAAGCGCCCCGTCCCCAGCTTCTATGCGGTCCTCAAAGCTTGTACTAATTTTCAAGGTGGTCTCTGCTGGGTGGGAAAAGGCTCCCCCATCCCTGTTCTAAAGCCTGCAGGTAGAGCAGCGCTGATCTCCAAGCACACACAAGGCTGTGCGATAGGAAAGTTGCTTTGTATTAAAGGGGGTGGGGCGAGAGACTACAATTCCCAGCAAGCCGCGGGAGGGGGGGCGGAGTGTGTGTGAGATTGTGCCTGGCAGCTAAGTGTTTGCAGCGGCCATTGGAGGGGCGTGGATCGCAGCTCGTATGCTGTAACCTATCTCTTCTTGCAGAGCCAGGAGCAAGGCACGCCTGCTGGTAGCTTCGCAATGGCTCTCTCTTCCGCGCCTTTGACAGTCTGTATCGTGGGCTCAGGAAACTGGTGAGTGGGGCGCTCAGTCCAGCTGGAGCACCAGAGTCAATCGGTGGGAGACGCTTTCTTTCCCTTGCCCCCGTCTCCTGCTGCCCCAGTTGGGGGCCCTGCCCCCCTAAATCCCTTTCCCCTGGCTGGGGAGACCTGGGGAACTCCCCGGCTCAAGAGCCCAGGAGGGAGTGACGGAGAGCGCTAATTCTAGAGCCCAGCCTGAGGAGCAAAGCAAGAGATCCTGCATGGCCTGCTCTGTCCTTCCTTATTGGTACCTGTATGGGTGTCCCCCGCGTAGGGGGTCTGTCTTCTGTATGGGGGATGTTCACAGGTGGGTAAATGTTTTTGGGTTGGGATATTATTGACTCCAATCACAGCACTGAATAGCACCTGGGTCAACCTTAGAGCAAAGTGGGTGTGAAGTGCTAGCAGTTAGTAACGGTTCATCAGTATCTACGCCCAGGTGAAGAATGTATGTCTTTTCCATGCCTGTAAGGTGCCATGCACACGCTTGGGTGTGGCATAAGTTAGAAACCTGAACCACATGTCCCAAAACACTGTGCATTCAAGCCCCTTTTGCAATTGTGGCTTCCCAGTGTCTTGCACACCACATTTTGGCACCTTCCCCAAATCTGATTACAACCACTTGTGACAACTCCCTGGGACTTGTTCAGAGGTGGGTGTGGGTGTGTGTGTACTTAGGGTGTATTTTAGACTCTTGAGAGAAAAAACTTGTTAACCATGTGTTAACTATTTAGAAAAGGAGGCGGGCTAAACTTTAAACACACTAGGCGTACCACTTTAAACACCACTTTTGCCCTGGAGCGATTTTGTTGAAGTTATTTATTGTCATTGATTTATATCTCGCCCTACGCCTAATGTTCAGGTCAGGACAATAGAAGTTTGTGGTGCTGCAGAGAAGAGAACCCACTCCTGGGCTTTGTCCTGTCTGAACCAGACTTTTCTGTGCACGAGTTACGAAAACAGGTTTAACCTGGCATTTGTTTTGTACCCGCTATTATCTACTCTGGCATCAGCTGATAGACACATTCAAAATGTTAAAAACATTCTCACTGGGTCAGTGCTGACTTTGCTGTCTGTAGAACTTTAAATGAGCCCAGTTCCAAAAATTGTGAAATACTTTTTCGTACTGGTTCCTGCAAACTGTCAAGGCATCTTGTGGAAGACCTACAAGACACTGGAGAGAGTACTGCATCCCTCTTTAGGATCTAGAGAAGAAGAGGTGAAGCCAGGTGGCCTACCATCCCGAGCGTGTTGTGTGTTGTAAAAACTGGTTTCTATTGCTCAACTTGCCAGTGGTTTCCTCTGATACTTTGGACAAGCGTCTAATGTCCTAATCCTGCTTCCGTTGAAAGCAGTGGGAGTTCTGCCATTAATGTCAGTGGGAACAAGACAGTATTGTAAAGATAAACCCAGAGATTCCTGACATAAAGGTGCCAGATAAGTGCGCAGCCTGAATCTACGTTTTGCAACTCTAATGGCTTTTGAAAATAGCATATAGCTGGGAGCATCTTATAGTCAGTACTAAACATCTGTTAAAACACCGATAGACAAACTGTGCATCTAATTTTTTACTTCAGAGAAGTTCAATTTTTCTTCATAATAAACCCTAAGTGTGCACTCCTCCATCATTAAAGTCAATGGGAACTCAGCCATTGATTTCAGTGGGATGGTAGTAGTAGTAGTAAGTTTATTGGCTTGTTTGGCCATAGGTCGTAACAAGAATTAGACAAATACAATAATAATAATGAATTACTTAGAAACACAGAGTTTAAAACATAACCAAGATATACACCAAAATATCCAACCATGGAGAAAAAATATATAAAAAACAGAGTTGAAATTTGTCAGTTACATTACAGTATATTGTCTTATCCTTCCCGGGGTGTATATTTGACCCCTGAATTAGCTTACAAACATCCTTTTGAAGGATATTGCCTTACCCTTCCTGGGGTGTATGGTGACAACATTTGGCCCCTGAATTAACTTATAGATATCCTTTTTACAGGATATTGCCGTACCCTTCCCTGAGTTTATGGCGGCAACATTTGTCCCCTGGATTGACTTAGTATTAACCTCGTTATAACCACCCAATTGCAGGATGCATGGGGAGCCCATATTGGCCGTAGTCGTCTTAAATAGAGGAGCATACCCAACTCATGCATTGATGCACAACTCCCATAGGGATACCCTGGTTTACTGGTTACATTTCAGCTTTTAAAGTCTCCAGGTTCCGCCTACCTTATTCAAATTCATTGAGCCTTTTTCTTTCTTAGTTCTACTTGCCATGCAAAATATGCCATAAACCTGGTAATGGTCAAGTTTGTGTTGGCCAGTAAATATGGCAATTTCCAGTTAATATCCCAGTGCTCTTTCCCCTCCAATAAGGGTGTAACATATGTGCTCCTTAATGAGTCGTTGTGCGGACAATCAAAAATGTAGTGGACAACATCTTCGATTTTGTTTTGCGAGCAGCTGCAAAAGCATAGATTGTGCGGGGTACCAGCAAATCTCCCCTCTAACACAGCAGAGGGGAATAACTGGAGTCTCAGCCTGGAGAGAGCAGCTCTAGCAGCCGGGTTTTCCACATGGACTAGATAATCTTCAAAGCAGAATTTGCTTTTGAACTCCAGGTATCAAGGGGCTATTTTGCATGCTTTAACCATTGACAATCCATCTTGGGTGAAAACCTCAATGATTCTGCGGATTAGCAGGGGTTGCACCTTGGTTTTGGTTTGAGAGCTGAGCTTGAACTTCTCCAGTGGCAAACCATAGGCGCTTATCTGCCCCTCCGTTTTTTGCGCCCATGAGTTCCTCCTTTTAAGACCTTCCTGCTCCCTATAACACATTTTAGTCAATCTCCCCTCGTCCATGCTCTGCAGAGACCAATATCTAAAGGTGGCTGACCTGGTTTTAAACTCCACTGGGAACAAACCCAGCTCTGCTCTTAACAAGCTCGCGGGTGCAGAGCAAGAAACCCCCAAGACTCATTCACAGATTTTAAGTGGAATTACTTCCAGACCACCAATACGTGCATAGTGGGATGGAAGACTTCTCATTAAGTTTATGCTAAATTTCAAAGGGATTGATGCCCTGGTCAAATCAACCTTACCTGTTCTATTGTTACAACAATTCTTGTGGAATGGCTATTGAACTATGTTTTTATTGAAGGAGTGATTGTTGACAATAACTTAGTTTTCCATGATGTGATCCTTACCCTGAGCTAATCTGCAAATAGTTTTATGTGCCACGCTGTTTGTTGCTTGTTTGTTGTTGTCTCTAAGTTAAACTTTTCTACATTCTTGCCATATTTCTATACGTAGTTTGTAGATATCTTAACTGGATTAATTGCAATTACAATGATCCACTATGTGGTACTTGACCTATATCATAACAAGTCTCTCTGCTGTTACTAGTGTGTGGAAATAACTTCCATTGCTCTTTATCACACCATAGAACCACCAGCACAATGCACAAACAGTTCCTTGTATGCTTGATAGTAAAATATTAATATAGACACTCAGGCTTGATGCTGCCTTCATTGAAGTCTATGACAAAATGCTTTAATTCATTGACACTGAAGCAGGATCATAGTCTTTTGAGCCAAATCTCTTTAGACAGCTAATTATTTACTTCCCCTTTTAAGAAATGTGCAGCAGACTGTCTTAAAAATAGTTAGTGAAGGAATACGAACAACATTTCATCTGCAAATACACTTGAATAAGAAGCTTCCTTACCCCATCTCCAATACATCTGTAACCTTTTTTAAACAAGCTTGACCGTGTGGTCCTTAAGCTTTTTTTAGTTTCAGTGCTGCCTTTAGTACGAATTCCATTCTCCTCAGTTAGACTTGTGCGAGCACCGAGTCAAGAACACACATGCATGTATGTAACCTGAATTGCAGTCTGTGATCTCGTAAACAATTCTTCACCATTTTTTTTTTTTCTTGTTGATTTCAGTGGGACTCTGATATGGCTTTTTAGTGCCAGTATTCACAGTAATTATGTAAAAAGCAATTAGTGTATGTGTGGTTGATTTAAATGACACGGAAGTAATTTAGAGTACATGATTACAGGATAACAGCTTAGTATGTTGACACATATATGGCATACTAATATACCACAGGAATGTCTCCCCCTCTTCTTCACAAAATACAAAACCCCATTTAATTTATTAGTGCCTCCTGGATTTTTTATTTACATAGCACCAGCAATGTGCCTTATCACAGATGTTAAATTCATCTGTTTAAAACAAGTGTGTATGTGTGTTTAAATGGACTGCAATGATTTTAACACAACTTCAGTCATCTGTGTCCTACCTCTTCTTACTGACAGTGACACACTTTTCTCCTACTACAATATCACTTTAACAATATTAAAATTGCATCCTGGCATATTACATTGACAATTCCTAAATGCACTCCCTTTAAGAATGTTAGGATGCTTCGGTTTTTAATTTTACTGTGGTTCATGTGAGGATTTCCCATTACTGAGTAAGGGAGAGCAGCATGGCAAGAGACTGTGTTAGACAGATAAGAGAATATGGTGTCTGACCTGCCACAAGCTTCTCTGCATTTCTTAACTTAGGTTTCTGCTTTGTCCTGCTTGTCTGTCTGTATTTGTACAAATCTGACGGGGTGGGGAAGGCTACCATTTAAGAATGAAAAGGTATGTTGGCCTGGTAGATAGGCTTCAGGCATGATCATTATTTGGCAGCTTAAGGCATGTCTGTACTGTTGCCCAAAGTTCTGACAGACTATCGGTTTCTGGAAGGAGACCTGTTCTTTTGAGCTGTCTTGTTTTTGTGACACGAATTGAGTTAACTTCCTTTTGGAATGTGCCGTGATCATGACTGCTTGAAAAATATTACTTTGTGGGCTTTCCTATACAGTGAAACTACTACAGGTGCAGGATAGTGGGCGCCTCACTCCCCGGGCTCTGGAACGTCCTCTGCAATCTGCCGGGGGCACTGCCTTAGAGGTCCCCCATGTGAATTGGGGGGCCACGATGGAGAGGGTATTTTTGGTGGTTGCGCCACAGCTGTGGAACTCCCTCCCAGAGGAAGCTCGCCTGGCCCCCAGCTTATTGGTCTTTTGTCGGGCCTGTAAGACCTGGCTCCTTGTCCGGGCCTTTGGGGGAGGGGGGAAGTGAGGGTGGAGTTTCGCCAGTGGGTTTTACCTCCTTTATATTGGTTTTAATGTATGGTTTTAAAATGTTGTGAGCCGTCTCAAGCTGCCTTAAGGTTGGAGGGAGCGGAGTATAATTTTTTAACTAAATACATATTTTTTAAAAACTGCAAAATTTTAAATACCAATTCTTTTTCCTGGCGACGTATTGTGAATGCATTGTATGTTAAAGCCAAGGACTTTCCGTGTAAAGAGTGGACTTTGTATTGGGTGTTATCCCTTTTAGGAGGAATACAAATGTGCAAGCTTCCATGTTGGATAAGTGGGGGCAGGGAAGGAGCTGCTATTTCATGCCCTTGATGGTAGTTTCGAGTCCCTCCTCATTCTTGTGTCCTTGCCTAGCATACTTCTGCTTCTACTTAACATGAGGCAGAATAAGAAACAAAGATGCCAAATTTTAAATATCTGTCTGGATGCAGGAAATAGTGAAGACTAGCCTGTCCTGTTTATTATTAAGTTCGGAGAAAGACCAGCCAACTGCTAAAGGATAATGAAATGAGAGCCCTGAGCAGGATGCACACTGTGCATCTCCCTAGATTTTAGAACACTGTGGGATTAAAAAAAAAAAAAAATCACCTCAAACCTGTTGGCATTGTAGTGGTTTTGTGTGTGTGTGTGTGTGTTTTTAATAAAAGCGTTATTACTTTTAAAAACCGGGGTGGAGAACATCTGGCCCCTGGCTGTTTTTGTTTTGTTTGGCCCTTTTCCATATCCTTGATTTGGGCTGTGGCTCCAGTCCCTACCCTACAACACTAGAAGAGTGAGCTCCGGGGAAGGGACTGGAGAAGAGGGCATGCACTTGAGGATAGGAGATGAATTTTATGGCATAGATCAGGAGTGGTCAAGCTGCAGCTAAGGAGCCACATGCAACTCTTGGGTACTGCTGACATGAGTATCCTCCAAAATCGACATACTTGTCAAATATGCAATAATAGGGACTACTCGCATAGAATCCAGTGGGTATCGGTTTGGGTTTAGAATGGAGAAAAACTGTGTGTGCTCACTAATTTTATTTACTTATTTTCATAACTTAATATCCCGCCCCCTCCTGCCCAATGGCAACTCGGGGAGGCTAACAATAAAACTATGAAAACATGAATAAAAACATTTTATAGGCAGCTGATAGAACAGAACATGGGCAAACAGAAGGTAGCATAGAACCTAGGACCCATGGCACAGATGCCCCAAAGCACACCAGCTGAGCCACGCCAGAGGGCTCTTTCAGTACACCAGCTGTAAACTTTGTGTCCAATATACAGTGCCCATCCTCATGTCCAAAGTAGATAGGCACAGCTAGCAGTTGCTCTGGTAGCTCTCCTGTTAGAACTTTGGTAAAAAAGTGGAAAGTTTGGAGGTTCAAAGATCTGATAGGCAAAAAGACTGCATGGAAACATAAGAGAATCCACTGTGGGAATTCCTCTGTTAATTTTTTGCAAAGCAATTGTACATACGGAAGAAACCATACACTTATGTGAGAGTTATGCCAAGCTAGTCTCCATGACTGCAGTAACAAAAGACCACTAACAATTGCTCAGTTAATACTTGTGGTAGCACTGAGTGAAGGATGTTGGAAAGTCTTGGGTTCAAGACTGCATCAAGTAAAGAAATAGTATCTAAACATCAGAGAATCCACCACACAGGAGGCAAAGCCTATATTATTGTTTTTAAAAATATACCTATAAATGCAGGAAACCACACCCTTCAGCTTTCACACAGTTCCGACCTGAACCCTTGACCTATCAGTCTCTTATGTCCTAGTCTACCAGCAGAGCACTGGGAGAAACAGTTAGCTGGAGTGTTTCACTTCGAAGGACCCTATATAGTGACTAGTAAGCTAAGTAGCTGTTTGTAAGAGTACTACAGGTGTAGTTGTGGTGTGGTTGGGTAGCTAAGCTTTGTGGTTGCTGTGCCAGGAGTCATGGGTTCTAGCCTGCATTGTGATTCCTTCCTGTTACTTTTTTAACAAAATAAACTCTCGGCTCTCATTGACCCTAATGGATGCAACCTGAGCTGTGAAAGCAGGAGCTATTTATTATTTTAAATAAATTATTATTCAAAACAAGACAGAGGGGCTCCTAATACCCCTCCCCTGGTAGATTCTCTGATGTTTCTTTGCCTATAGAAAACTTGAACCTCCAACCTTTCCACTTCCTTTCCAAGTTCTACAAGATGTGCCAAAGGCCCTAGGTCCTATGTTGCCCTCTGCCTGCCCAAGCTTCCCCCCTCCATCAGCTGGCTTACCAAACCATTGAGCAGTGCCATGCACACACCCGCACACTCTTCAGTCTAAACCCGAAAAGGGTAGGCAGGTACTTGTTTCCCACTGCAGGTATAGGGTCAGGTACTCGAAGGACTACCTGAATATTTGGATATTACTCACTAGTAATAAATTCACTACTTTTTCAGTTTTACCTTGGGCAATTCAGTTGTGGCTCTTGACCAGGATTGTTCAGGGCCCTGCACTGCCTTACTTCATTGGGCTCAAGTCTCAGCAGCTGAATTGCAGCCAGAATTTGTGGACTGCAGAGCACTAGCTCTGCCAGTCAGTCACAAAGCAGGAGAGGTTTATGTGCATGTATGAGCATCTTATGATGCTCTGCCATATGAAAAGGTATGTGGATGTTAAGGTTGTGAATATCACACAGAGTCATGGTCTGGACACTCCTCTTCTCCACCCCAAGTGCACCCCTTAACCACCCTAGTCCCAACTCCTATCTAGCCCATGGAGCAAATTTTTTAAAGCAGCCCACCGAAGGGAAAAGTTTCCTCACGCCTGCTTTAAGGGACATAACTCCTTCTATTGGCTTCAACAGTGTTGACTCAAATAGGAGTTAAGGACCATCAAATCATTTACTTTGCTTTATATTGTTTCACTAAATCTAAGACAACCTAGACTGCTGTGTTTCCAGAGACTGGTTGAGATCTGGCTTTGGATACAGACTGTTTATGTCTGAACATATTACCAACAGATTCTTGCTTTCAGCTCCACAAGCAAAGGAAATTAATTTAGCAGTGTCTTGCCTGCTGCTTCCTGGAACATGGCAGGCAGCAGGTGCAGAATTTGTGTTCAGAATGTTAGTTTTGGTGACAAGAGACTTGCACACCACAAAATCTGCCTAATTCTGGACCTAGTGCTACTATAAAATGCTTTGACATTGATAAAAGAGAAAAACAGCAGCTGTTGATACAGTTGTACCACAAACGGCAGTAGGAGCCAAGACACAACTTGGAGTACTCCCCTTCTCCCCGCCCAAGTATCCCTAGACCCAGAACTGTGCAGGGTTCCTTTTGCTCTGGAAGCACAAGGGCCTTTTAACAAGGTGGGTGAATCCCCACAGGATTCGGTCAGACCCAGATACTGTATTTCTGTCACCATGGACTCATAGGCCCTTTTCACGCAGACGCTCTTAATACTGATAAAATGGGTTACATTTTATTATACATGTTGCAGGGCACCCATAGAGCACACCTGTATAATAAAATGTAACACCCATTTTATTAGTCTTAGCGTCTGTGTGAAAAAGGCCATAGTGTTTAGCTCGATCTATGTGCCTGAACTTCAGGTCCCTTTATAGTTCCGTCCTCATCAGAAAGCTTCAGCCTGTGGGAACTTCCACAGTGTGGGTGGTGCAGACCCTGGTACCTGATAAGCCTGATTTGGAATTCAGTAAATCTCCTGCAAGAAAAGGGAGTTGAGGTCCTCAAGGACAAGATAATCCAGGAAAATAGATTGATGGTGTATCGGAATACACCTGTGTACTTGCACGGTTACCTACGAATGGATTATTCAAGAAATCCTGTGTATAAAATCATGCTGTTTTTACTGGATTTACCTCTGCCAGCCAGGTTTGATCAGCTGACTGGTGGTGAATTAAAGGTACTTGAGTTAGTCAGAATGGTTAGCTAAACCTGCTGGAGTGGGAGAGAAGAAGATAATTCAGAGGGTGAATTAGAGACAAAAACCTGCTGCCGACTGGTTTTGGTCTGTGCAGCCCGCACTCGCATGCTTAGCATGTCCAGCCTAACAAACAGGCAGCCTCTTGTGTGTATTTCATGCACTTGTGAGAAGCCCCCACTGGCAGCACCAGTGAGAGCAAGAGAGAAGAAGGGCAGGAAGCGGTTGCTCATTGGACACTCTAGGATTTTTGCCCTCAACTCCATAGTGCTGGTGGACCTGTATGTGCGGAGACACTTCATGTGACCTAACTGACAGGACATGGACACACATTGGCACACGTTTGCCTGTACAGCGGGGTCCATGTTCTTCAAGACCCCACCATGAGTGGAGCTGTGTGTCTGGTGAGTGGCGGCCACATGGCTGGTGGGAGCAAACACTTAATAAACAGGCAGGTGGACACCCACCTGGTATGGGCTGTTGTCTTGCTTGTTAACACCCAGAGACAACAGCACTGTGTGTCAACTTGAATCTGAGAGAGTGGAATTGGAAACTGGCCCATTCATCTAAAGGGTTCCATAATCTAGCGAATTGAAAAATCAACCTTTAGAAAAAGTCACGCGGGGAACCTTTTTCACGCACTGGAAATCGCCATTGAAAACAGCAGGATCCAGTGGCTCGCACTTTATTTTTAAAACCAGATTTGTCAAACCTCAATATATATTACATTATATATATGCACACACACGCTTATATATAACATATCGTGTGTGTATATAATATATATTCAGGTTTGACAAATCCGGTATATTTAACGTGTGTGTGTATATAATGTAATATGGCACATAGGTCTATGGTTTATAAGAATTGTAATTGACTGACACAGTTATTTTTTAGGTATAGTAATTTAACTTGACATATTTATGATTAGAAACCACTTGGAAGCACTAAAGTTGTATGCAGCTACACTAGCCGGGCAGGATTGATGCCCCTTATGTCCCGGTGGGCAATTGCAACTGCCACACTTCAGGACCAGCATAGAGAAATTGGGCATGCCACTGTCAGACTTCCCGTCATGCCCCGGGGTGGGCCAAGGCGCTGGCCACATGTACGGCCACCCAGCCCTGGCCTGCCAACTATCCCAGCCATTATGTGGCCACATGGGAATGGCAAAAGCACCTGCCGCTCAAGGCCCCATGGTAGACCTCGCTGTGGGGCAGGGCAGATGGGGACTGGATCCATGAGCGGCAGCGTAGTACCGTGATTTGGGCATCCTTACCCCACTTTGCATAAGGATTCACCGCGGGCTGTGGTGACACATGCGGCCCCAACATGCTTTTGCAGGAGGGGCGGGGTATAAATTCTTAAAATAAATAAAAATAAAATAAACAGAAGTGACAGGATCGTGACCACCACCCGGGGGCAATCAGAGAGAACATTCATTCATTTCATTTCATTTATTAGATTTTTATACCGCCCCATCCTGCACAGCAGCTCGGGGCGGTTTACAACAATAAAAACATTTAAAACATTTAAAATACCACTATAAAACATATCAATAAGCTGGTAGTATATCACAATAAATAAACAGGTGGGGGATTAAAAATCACCCCCCCCCCCCCTCCCAAAGGCCTGGGCAAACAGCCAGGTCTTACAGTTCCGCCGAAAAGTCAAAAGGCTTGGGGCCAGGCGAGCTTCCTCCGGAAGGGAGTTCCACAGCCGCGGTCCTACCACCGAGAATGCCCGCTCCATCGTGGCCCCCCGCTTAACACGGGGGACCTCCAGGAGGGCACCCCCGGCAGACCGCAGGAGTGGGCTGGGGGAACACAACAGACATGCAGTGGAGACGTGGACCGCGGTTCGAGCCCCAGAATGCACCGCAGCTGGGGTGAATTTTTTCCACCGTGGCTGCGGGTTTCCGTTCAGAAGTTACTTTTCATTCACCCCTGCCATAGTGACCATTCACCACACTTCTGGACCTCCTCCCGCCCCGACCTCACGAGGCATGGTTAGCTTCACCCCGGGCCGCGTTTGACTGTGGTGAACATCTGGATGCGAGCAAACAGACATGCACGGCGCTTTCACACGCACCCCGTGTTTGACTGAGGTTGACTGGTGGGCATTCACCACGTCACTTCTGAAATCACCCTTAAGACTCAAAAAGGAGGTCATATAAGCAAACGTTTTGGGAATCACTGGAGTAGAGCATCGGTCTCCTAGGTCATAATCACCACATCTAGAACAAGACTTTACCTCTCCAACAAGCAGTACGTTCTGCTGGAGCAGAGAAGGGGGATAGGATGTTTCCTACAGGCTGGTAGTCCAAGGCCCCTTCCATCAGCCTCCAGATATTCACCTCAACCCCGGGCTGGGGCAGGCAGACAGCCCTGAATCCCCAGACTTTTCCAGAGAACAGAAGGCGTAGTAGCTGCCTGCCTGCCCGCCCCAGCCCAGGGTTGAGGTGAACATCTGGAGGCGACCGGGCACATGAGCCACTGCAACAGTGCCCAAAGTGGGGTAAGGCTGCCCAAATCATGATACCATATCATGTGGCTGTACCCATTGTCCATGCCTGACAGTATTTTGCAGTCTTTAATTAAGACTCCTCTCCCCTTTGCTGATTGACTGTTATCCCCTGCCCTTTGTCTCTCCAGTTCAGTTTAAGTCTGCCTCTCTTATGCTCTCTTTTTTTCTGTTTAGCCCACTGTCGCATCTATTCCCTTACTCTTTATTGTCTAAATATTTCCCTTTGTGACAGAATGCTGTCCCTGAGAGTTTGCAGGATGTGGCTCTTCGGGGTGTGGCAAGGTAACTTCCTGGACCTAAGGCTTTGTAGGCTTTTGTATCAGCAGAAGGATACACGTTTGAAACAAACTTTGACACTCGTCATGAATTCAACCAGGTGTATATCTTTGGAATCACTTTTCCCAATGTCATGTCTTCTGTATTGGCTTCTAACTAGTAGTTGTGTTAGTAAGTAAGAAACTCTCTTCTGGCTGATGGAAGGGGCCTTGGACTACCAGCCTGTAGGAAACACCCTATCCCCCTTCTCTGCTCCAGCAGAACGTACTGCTTGTTGGAGAGGTAAAGTCTTGTTCTAGATGTGGTGATTATGACCTAGGAGACTGATGCTCTACTCCAGTGATTCCCAAAGCGTTTGCTTATATGACCTCCTTTTTGAGTCTTAAGGGTGATTTCAGAAGTGACGTGGTGAATGCCCACCAGTCAACCTCAGTCAAACACGGGGTGTGTGTGAAAGCGCCGTGCATGTCTGTTTGCTCACATCCAGATGTTCACCACAGTCAAACGCGGCCCGGGGTGAAGCTAACCGTGCTTCGTGAGGTCGGGGCGGGAGGAGGTCCAGAAGTGTGGTGAATGGTCACTATGGCAGGGGTGAATGAAAAGTAACTTCTGAACGGAAACCCGCAGCCGCGGTGGAAAGAATTCACCGCAGCTGCGGTGCATTCTGGGGCTCGAACCGCGGTCCACGTCTCCACTGCATGTCTGTTGTGTTCCCCCAGCCCATGTTCTCTCTGATTGCCCCCGGGTGGTGGTCACGATCCTGTCACTTCTGTTTATTTTATTTTTATTTATTTTAAGAATTTATACCCCGCCCCTCCTGCAAAAGCATGTTGGGGCCGCATGTGTCACCACAGCCCGCGGTGACTCCGTTCACACCAGGGTGGGATTCACTGTGGTGAATTGGAACGCGTCACTTCTGAAATCACCCTTAAATGTAATCCCTTAACCCTAGACGGCAACAGACATTCAAAGTATATCCGATACCTGTCAGGATTATGACCCCATCTGTAGATGGCATAACCCCAAGTGGAGTCCCTTCCCAATGTCTAGGAAGCACTGTTCTTCTCTTTCCACTCTTCTGGTGACCCACCCTTCTAAGTAGCTTTAATATTGCATGTATGTTCCTGCTACTGCCACTAGCTATAACTTTCTGAAGAAGCAGAATTAAAGACTAGGCAATATCCTGTTTTCCATGGTAGCTGGCATGTTTTGGTTTTGCTCTGCTGTCGGTGGTGGTGGGGAGTAGATATGTGGGTGCACTCAGGAAGATGACACTACATTAATTGATATTTGGAAAGCTTATGGTTGCTGTCATGAACGTTGGGTTGTCTTTGTTTTTTTTTTTTAAATGAAACCAATAACCTAGCCTTCCAGTAGGCCTGCGTTTACCAGGGACAATTTCTTACTCCTAATCGGCAAAAGGATTTCCAAGTTCTGGTCTAGATAGCCATCATTTAAAACCGGCGTCTGTCAGTTATTTAAAAGTTGTATGTAGCTGCTTATAACAGCATTAAGAATATAATCCTTTTGAATTCATGCATATGTAATTATTGAAATCCCTGCTGGATGTTGGATAAGCAGAAGAAGCAATTAGAGGTTTATGAGTAAATGTGCAGTTCACTGAGTTTGGCCTGCTTTTGTGTGACAGAAGCAAGCGAGTTTGAATGATGGGTGCATTTCTTTTTTGCTGGTATAGCTTGTTCAGAAATTTAAAAGAGCAATTGGTCTACTCATCTGGCAATTAAAAGTGAGCTTTCACCCTCCAGTATAAAATTCTGGTATTCGTATAACACTTTTTTTTCCTCTCCATCTTCTTCAGGGGTTCTGCTGTTGCCAGAATAATAGGCAATAATGTAAAGGGTTTGCAGAAGTTTGCTTCCACAGTGAAAATGTGGGTCTTTGAAGAAAATATTAATGGAAGAAAACTGACAGACATCATAAATAATGAACACGAAAACGTAAAATATCTCCCAGGATACAAACTGCCAGAAAATGTGGTAAGACTTGGAAGCTCCGCTTGACCTATTTTATTAGTAAAGAAGAATTTTCTCCAGTCGAAAGTGAGTTAGAAACTTGTTTTGTTTTTTGGTAAACCTCCAATTTACCACCCACTTTATTTATTGAAATAGGAATGACATAGGCATAATCAGGATATCTAAATGGTGCACTTGTCTAAGATATTTGACCTCTACTATAATTTTGGTAATAGATTTGCCCCCTTCAGCCACCTTGTACCATCCTGTATTTTGCAGTTGGCACAGATTTGAAAATACTAGGAAGGCCAATACCTCAGTCTACAAATACCCTAAAGACTTCGCAGTCACATCCATTCCAAAATGTAGGTCAAGCTTAGGTGAAAGATGGGATTCCAGGCTAGTGGAGATGTAAAAAGCTACATATTGAACTTGGATGAGAAATTCCCATTGATGAGAGTTGCAACAAAGAAGTTGTTGCGCAGGGGAGGCGGGTTAATCTCAGTTACACTTTGCCATCGGTAATTGTTTATACCAGTGCAAAGTGGATGTGAAAACTTCACTGTATCTGAAATGAGCCTTTTGTACTGGTGTGAATTACCGCTCCTATTGCAGAGCAATAGTGGATTGGAAGAGGAGAGCAGCAGATGAGAACTCAAAAATGGGTCTCTGCAGGGCAGTGGAGGTGCGGGAGCACAATCTGTAGCTGGATTTAGTTTCTGTTCAAGCCTATGAAACACTAGAGGTTCTAGTGAATAGGGGCTGGTTAGTCTTCTCTACCCCTTTAGATTTTGCCAAGGACCTCTCTGTTCTGGAAAGGTTAGGAAAAAAATCTGAGCGTATGAATCCCACCTACCTTCTATCCTCTTTTCTCCCACAAAATGACCAGATCTGTAGTACCTGCTGTTCATAACCAAGTTATTTCTTCCCATGCTCTCCATCAGTGGTGTCTGCTCTGGTGAGGCCTCTCTTTGGCCGCAGACCTTGCTTGTGGAGACGCTTATTTCCAGTGCTAACCTCAGAGAACATCTTTTGAGACCCTCTTAATTTGTTGAGGATGCAAGGGGGATAAATTTTGATGATGATTGCCTGAAGAGAAGGTGCTGCTGCAGAGAAACCTGAATGGCTAAAACAGGTTTCCTCAGATCAGCGTTATGTCATAATAAGTACTATTTTGCCAGGCCAGGTTCTAGAAAAGAGAAGTTTAAAAACGGTGTGAAATTTCATGGCAGAATGAATTAGGAACACAAATTATGTATAAATTCTTACTGCCTATGTCCTATACAATGCTGCTATTTGCATATACAGTTGAATGCACGAATAATATTAGAGGCTATGATAAGATGCTTTTGAAAACTTGGCTCCACATATCTTTAGTTCTTTGGTTTGAAAGAATTTGTAGAAATGTAATATGTTTGTCTTTCCTTTCCCTTGTGTTGCAGCATAAGACCTACCATTCCTAGAAACAAAATTCTGATGCATTTGTAAAGAATGACTTTTTAAAATGCAATTGGATAGCTGAAATTGATTTTTGTTTAAAATCGTTCTTGTTGTTCACTAATGTTTTTTTCCCCTCTGCCATATTTGTGTAGGTTGCTGTCCCAAACCTTAAGGATGCTGTGCAGGATGCGGATGTATTAGTCTTTGTTATTCCTCATCAGTTCATTCATAAAATTTGTGATGAAATCACAGGCCGAGTATCCAAAAAAGCTGTTGGTATAACTCTTATTAAGGTACGATACAAATTACATAGGAACACTTAAAATTTATAATGGAATTCTCTGGACCTCTAACGCCTGGGTGCTGATCCTGAGATATATACTCTTCCTCCTTTCTGTCCGCCCCCCCCCCCAACCCCTTTTTTTTTTTTTCTTGACTATGTGTTGGAGGACCTCTTTAGAAATAAAATCGGGATCCAAGCCTTGGTTGCTAATGAATTGCTATGTAGTGGTTTTCATTTTATACTAGCACTTTCAACTAGAGGGAGCTGAGTTTTTTTTCCAGTTTAGTTTCATGAAAAAATCTTTGCACTAGCAGGCTTCACTGCGTGATCTAGGACACATCATTAGCTAGAGAGCTGAGCACAATTATAATAGTCTGGTTGTTGTTTCGCATCCTGTACGCTGAACTGATCATTTTGAGAAGTAACTATCCCTTGCCCCAGCTATCAGCCAGTCTCTAATCTTCCAGGCAACTTCAGGGGCATCTGGATCATGTCAGTTTTCTGGATCCCTCGCAGTCTGGCTTTCATGCTGGTTATGGCACTGAGACTGCGCTTGTGACCTTGGTTGATGACCTCTGCCGTGAGTTAGATCAGGGCTGTTCGACTCTTTTAGTTCTGTTAGTATCAAACGCAGCCGACAGATCTGTCGACCGCGAGATGCTAGTGCCCTGCTTGTGGGACTGAGCTGGGGTAGGCGAAATTGTTCTTGAATTGTTCCGTTCGTTCCTGGCCAGGATAACTCAGTGTGTGGTTCTGGTGGACTGTTCTTCGTCTCACCGGACTCTCATCCGTGGTGTCCCGCAAGGTTCTATCCTGTTCCCTCTCCTGTTTAAACGTGCATATGCAGCCACTGGGTGGGTCATGAGAGGGTTTGGGGTTCGGTGTCCTCAATATGCTGATGGCACCCAACTCGACCTCTCCTTTTCAGCTGACCCAGATCCGGCAGTCTCGTTGCTTACCCAGTGTTTGACAGCTGTGGGGGACTGGATGAGGACGAGCCATCTGAAGCTGAATCCTGACAAGACCAAGGAGATGATGGTGGGGAGGGCTGGGGGGTGGAGGTCCCCATCATTGATGGGGTTTGCCCCTCCTTGGTCTCTCAGGTTCATAGTCTGGGGTTGCTCCTTGACTTGCAACTCCACCTAGATGTCCAGGTGGCAGCTGTGGTGAGGAGTGCCTTTGGCCAGTTACATCTGGTATGGCAGCTTCAGCCATATATTTCAGACTCCTACCTAGCCACCACTGTTCATGCATTAATCACCTCTAGATTGGACTACTGTAACATGCTCTACGTGGGGCTACTCTTGGGAACGGTCCAGGGACTGCAGCTGGTGCAGAATGCGGTGGTCCATCTCCTTACAAGGACAGGTTGCCGTGAGCATATAACACCTGTACTTTGCTCGCTGCACTGATTGCCTATAGTCTTCTCAGCTCATTTCAAGGTGTTGGTTTTTACCTATAAAGCCCTAAACAGTCTGGGCCCAGCCTATCGGTGGGATCGGCACACTCCCCAGTTCCTGTATCTACACCTGCGGTCAGCTGGGGGCACCCTGTTGGGGTTGCCCTGGTGTGACAGGGGGTCGTGCTTGAGAGGGCGTTCTTGTTGGCGGCACCGCAGCTGTGGAACTCCCTACCAGCTGAGGCCCATTTGTCCCCGGATCTCCCCTCCTTCAGTCGCCATTGTGAGATCTGGCTATTCTGCCAGGCATTTGGCAGGGGAGATGGGTAGTGGGATTTTTTTTTTAATGCCTTTTATGGACTGTCCTGCATTGGTTTTATTGATCTTTTGATATATTTATATTTTTGTAACTTTTTATTGATTAGAATGCTGCTGTTTTGTTGTGAGCTGACCCGAGCTGCCAGGCAGGAGGGGGCAGCATAGAAATTAAAGTATAAATAAACTAGAGCGACTCATGTGATTGAGAGGACAGTGCTCTGGTTCATGTAAAAGACTTTGCCTGCAACAAGAGAAACACAGTTCCAAGCAACCCAAGAGAAACGTTTCAATGAGGAAGCTCGGGAAGTGGTCATGAAGGCTTTTCTGACCCCTGAGGCAAGAGTGGACTTGGTGTAGAATAGGTTTTGCTGTTCTCCAAAGTCTTATCCTCCTATTTGTATTGAGGATGGGGGTCTTAATTTTGGGTCTTCCCTTGTCTTCTGCCATTTCTGCTCCAGGGCTTCCCTTAAAGAAAGTGGTCTATTTAGTCTGCCTAAAACAAGAGAGATTTACCTTGAAGAAGTACTGCCTTAGGTACTTAGGCCGTTTTCACACCTGCGTGTACTTATCTTAGGGCGTTTTTAAACGAGACAAGAAACACGGCTGATCCTTTGATCAGCCGCGTTTCTTTGCGCTCGTTTAAATGGAAAACTTACAATTAAGCTGGCTCTTCCCCGCGTCAGATCGGACAGGCGATCCTGCCCCCTCCGACGCGGATCGCCGCTGTGCCGGCTTCACGGCACACTTCCGGGATATTTTGACGAGTGCGCATGCGCAGAAGGGTGCGCATGCGCATTGAGTCTCTACGCCGGGTCTGATGCTCTTCTGAGCATCAGACCCGGCGTAGAGAGAAAGGCGGGTGCCCGATCCCGCCTCTGAACAAGCGCTTTGAGTCTCTACGCCGGGTCTGATGCTCTTCTGAGCATCAGACCCGGCGTAGAGAGAAAGGCGGGTGCCCGATCCCGCCTCTGAACGATCCCGCTTGTCAGCGGGATCGTCTAAAAGCGCCCTTAGAAGGTTGGGACATGGGATGCGCATGCCAATCAGGTGCGTCTTTGGTCAGGCGTGAACGTCCCAGGCGGGTGACTGAAGTTTTTAAACGCGTTTACAAAGGCGATTGACCAAGCTGTGAAACCCATCTCTGTCAATCACTCTTGTAAATGCTCATAAAAGCTTCAGTCACCTGCCTTTGGGCATTCACACCTGATCAAAGACGCACCTGATTGGCATGTGCATTCCGTCCCCTCTTCTGACTTTCTAACGACCCGTTCGCACAGGTGTGAAAGCTGCCTTCATCCTGAAGGCCTTCTTACTTTAAAATGAAATTCCAAACTTATCTGACGGACAGTCACTATACCATGCATAGAAATGCTTGATTCAGCAATACAGGAGACAAAGATTAGTGAATCGGGATGCCACATTCTGGCACTGTGTTGATTAGTTACAACAAAACCTTCTGAACCGCATGGCTATTCTAGAAGCTCTTTAGACCAAAAATAAGATCTCGGGTTTATCACTCTGTATCAGTTGAATCCAGAAAATGTTTCCTCATCTTTTTCAGAAAATCCTTGAGAGGAATCATTCCATCCCTACTTTATTAGGCCTTACACCTCTAAGCATACCTTAGGCAGAGTAGATCCTTTCTAGTAATTACCTCCCATTTCCATCAGCCAGGGCCAGCCTTAGAATTTTTGTGGGGCCCAATGTGAAGATAAAATATGGGGCCCCTCATGGCCCCTCTCTCTCCCCTTGTTACCCTGCCCCCTTGGTTGTACCCTTCACAGGGCCCTAGAAGTGGCTGTGTTTGGCCCAGCTGGAAGGGAGTAGGAGCCCATTTCACTTGCCCTGGTGAAAGTGGGGGGCTACTGCAGGCCCCCTGGAGAAAATAACAGGGCCTGGGGCAGTCACCCTAGGTTGCCCTGTGGTAAAGTCAGCCCTGCATGAGAAGCATTAAATGGCTTGTCCCCCTCTCTTGATCTTCCTCCTTTTTGAAGTCAGTAGTTTCCTGAGCTCTTGGAGGCTATCCCAGAGTTCCCTGCTAAGTTCCTTTTTAAACGAGATGCACCCACGCATGTCCACTGTGTGAGTGTGTCTGGTTTGTCCAGTGGCGGTGGGTGGGCGGGCATGTGTGTATCCTACCTCACAGATTGTGGTCATGGGAGTCAAGAGCCCCAAGGCTAAATGGGAAATAGAGGGGAAACAATTCTCAGTAACTAATAGCTTTGTTTATTTGGGTATTACCTTCACCAAAACTGATACATGGATAAGCATATTAAAGCAATGGCCCAGAAAACGGCGAGGGTTTCAGACACAATGCTTAAAGCCTTTAATACCTCCAGAGGAGTCCCTATTGGTGGTATTCTCCAAACATATACCACAAAGACGCAAGCTATGGCGACGTTTGGATTGGAAGTGATCCCATCCCCCAATTTAGCTGATATTGAAAGAGTTCAGAACCAATTTCTGCGTAAGGTCTTGGGTGTGGGGAATGGCGTCCCAGGTGGGGTAGTATGGGCGGAAACGGGGGTTATTTCTATCAAATGTGCTGGGAGACTGGCACTGGCTAGGTTTTGGCTAAGGATACTGGAGCAGAGGGAAGGTACCTTGCTAGTTGATTGCCTACTAGAGCAACTTGAATATAAAGGAGTGAGAACGTATCCCTGGCTAAAACATCTGTCTACCCTGCTAAGTAGCCTGGGATTTACATTTGGTGCGTTTTGAGGGGATGCCTTTAGGTAAGATTAGACAGGAACTATGTACAAGGATTAAGGATATCTCCTAGCAGGATGACATGGCTATGGTATGGAGTTGGAAGGCAGCACCATGGTTGGTGCAGGTTAAACATGAGTTTCTACTCAAGCCTTATCTTTCTCTGCTACTAAGCCCAGCTCTACGAAAGACCTATACTAGGCTGAGATTTCAGCTGCTGGAAACAGCAGTTACTGAGGGAAGGTATCGGGGAACACCATCTTATACAAGAACTTGTATGTGTGGTACGGATGAGATAGAATCAGCTGAGCACTTCATACTGCACTGTCCCCTCTATCACTGGTTGCATGAATCGTGGTTAAAACCTCTGAGCTCTTCAAGAAGGCATTGAGACGAAAGAAGTCTTTATAAGTCCCTGCTAACCCTTAGAACCAAAGAGGACCTTTTTGCAGTGGCCACATTTGTTTGGCCGGCCGCCAAAGAAAGACAATTGCACGAGGCGGTCAATAGCTAAATAACCAGGGGACGTGATACTGATTTGGGATGGGGATGCGGAATGTCGATTGTTGATTAAAACACCTAACATAGAAATGCATTGTGGGCCCCAATTTTGGTAGATTGTTTTGTTTAACTGCTTCTTTTGTAACTTGAAATTCCTGCCTTAAGTGGACTCAGCATAAGATATGATGATCTCTCCCGTTAGATTTCTCAACCCAGCTGGTCAGTTAAAAACATTTTTTATCTTGTATTCTTACCTTTTGTTATCTTATGTTAGTATACTGTATTGTATGTTGCATATTGTAATTACTTGTGTTTTGGCTAAGGCGAGAGCTGATACTGCAATAAACGAATAAGGTTATCCTCCCACGTAACACTCCTCCCCACCCACCTCCACCCTTCACGCCTGCATGGCGCAGCCAGAGAAAATCCGGTTTCTCTGTGCATGGGGATGCGGGGTGTGTGTGTGTGTGTGTGTGTGTGTGTGTGTGTGTGTGTGTGTGTGTGTGTGTGTGTGTGTGTGTGTGCGCGTGCACACGCACCCCGCTGCAGCCCATGTAAAAAAGGTCTAAGCTGGAGAAAACCGAAGATAGAATGGCATGGGGGAGAAGAGCTGTTACTGAGGTGGGTGGGATCCTACCCTCCACTGCAGATGATAAAAGCTGCTGAAGTAGATATCTTCCCTCCCCGCATTAACCTCGCTTCTTTGTGGAGGTAGATTTCTCCCTTTTAACCTTGCCCCCTCCCTCCACATATAGAAACAATGGGGAGATTAAAGAGGGAAAGAGAGACCTCCCCTTCCCCCCCCAAAAAAAAGTGTTCTTGGAGCCCAAACTGATATTGGTTACTCTGGGTTTCTGCTGGTGTAACTGAAGTAAGAAACTGGACACTTGTGCTTTAAATTTTTTTCCCCAGTTTGTAATGGTTAGTGGTATATCTGTAGAAAATAAATATGTTTCTCCTGAAACATACTCTATAATGCAGCAGTGTGATGCCTACTACACAAGGCAGAACTAATTACCATGCAGATTCCCACTGTTGACCTTGTCCTTTGGATCAGCCGACTCTCTTGTAGTGAAGGAAGTAGAGCATACATTTTTCCTTGCATGAGTTGGCAATCAAACTGCTGCTTGCTGTATCAAAGAACTGTATGCATCCCATCAGGAGAAAGGAACGGGAATCTGATCCAGCCAGAAAGAGAGATGAGCGGGTCGCCATCGCACAACATTTCAAAATTCCGCAACGCGGGGTTACACGAGACGCCTGGCGGGGATCAAGCGCATGAAAGGCGGTCGCGCATTCTTTGCCGACCACAAATGAAATACCTCAATTGTGAGGTATTTAATTTGTGGTCGGCAAAGAATGCGTGACCGCCTTTCATGCGCTTGATCCCCGCCGGGCATCTCGTGTAATCCCACGTTACGGGATTTTGAAATGTCGCGTGACGGTGACCGGCTCGTCTAAAAGCAGCTTAGAGTCTTAAGTAATATGGAACTAATGCGTTTTACCCCCAACATAGCATCTATGGATTCAGATTTTCATTAGGCTTTCTCCTATCTATATTTGGTTTACACTTGGAGTGATCTTAGTTTCTTTTCAGAGCAGAACTGTCATAACCATGTAAAATGGTCCTGCGACCCATGTTATTTCTCAATTACTCTGCTTTTTAAATGCATTCATTTCTTAAGTAAGGATGAATTTTTAATTTCAAGCCCTGTAGACTTAAGCTGGGATCTGGAAGTAAGGCTCGATCTCTGGCTCACGGGACCTTTAATTTATACCCTTCCAAGACATCTCTGCAGTTACTTTGCCTTCAATAGCTTTTCAGCGATGTAGATGATTTGAAATGAGTGAACTGTGTCATGATTTATTTGAGACCTACTTCTGGCACCTCATGCTACTGGCTATCTGCACTCGGGTGCCACCTGCTGTTTGGGGATCACACCTTAAGTCAGCATGCGATTGGGCCTTTGCTGAGGCGTGCCCCTCAGTGTGGAACTCACTCCTCGTTTCTTCCTTCAAAAAGCACCTTTTTAGGTGCTTTAAGAGGATCCACTGCTGGTTCACTCTTCATGTGTTCTTTCTCCCCTTTTTTATCTTACCCTTTTAAACTTGTTTTTATATATAGTGTTTTGTTGTATTTTAAAGACTGTAAAGCACTCTGAGTGCCACTCTGAGGGGCACTGTATAAATATTATTGAGGAGGAGGAGGAGGAATTGCTCCCTGTTGGCTCTGCCGTGCTAACAGCAATAAATTTTAAAATAAATTATAAACTACAGTCACTTAAGTCAGCTGATAGACTCTTGATACCTTTTCAGGTTGGTCTCCAAGCTACTGTTTTCCGTCCTGCTTACTGGGGGAACAAAGGGCTATTTTGGCAGCTGGGAATAGCACTCCAGCCGCGCATCCTGTATACAGGCTCTCGGTAATGGGGAACCTCCCCCCCCCTCCCCCCCCCCTTTGTGAGCCAGTTTTGTATTTAGTAAAAGTCTGTGGGCCAGATAGGGGCTGTGTAGCAGAGTGCTGTGAGCCAGTTGTTGCAGGATGAGGCCCACAGTACCTCAGCACTGCTACTAAGGGTGTTTTTAAGCGAGATGCTACCACGCATGATCACCTAGGAACCACTCATCTGAATGCCTGTCTGAAGGTGGTGCATGGGGTGTGTACTCCCGTGAGCCACTCAGCATCCACTCATGACTCTCAGGTCACTGCTGAAAAACATGGAGTATGCCATGCTGGGCAAGCGAAAAAGTGTCAGCCGCACACCCCTGGCCCGTATGAACTGGGGTGGCCACCCATGCCAACAGGCAAGTACGCTAGGACCATGGAGACTTGCTGTTCCAAAGCCCTGAGTGGCACTGCGACAGTCTGGTGGCCTGGCTGGCTCCTGGGTCCCATCCCCAGCCCTGCTGGGAGTCCTTAAAGGACACATGCGTGAAATCCAAAACCATATTGGCCCAAAGCAAAACAATCCCCCCTCGCGCTCTGTGAGTGGTGTGTCTGGATCCAGCTCTAGGGGCGGGGGCTATGAGAAGCAAGAGCTGGAAGCCGTAGGGGCAATGGGGCAGCCCCTAGGCCTGAGTGGCAGACGGGCTAGGGTTGAGGAACATCTAATTGGCTTTGGGGCCAGGGGCCCTGAGGAGCAAGAGCTGGTTACTCCAGTATTAAGGAGCTAAGGAACAGCAGGTGGCTGCAGGGGAGATTAAGAGGGAGATACCTGTGAGACTGGGTCAATGGACTCTTAAGGCACTAGGGTCAGGCCCCTAGGCCCCTGAGATGCCTAAGAGAGATGAGGCCTCCCTCTCTACAGAGCCATCTAGTTGCTCCAGATCAAAGGGAGTGTAGGGCTCGGACTGGGGAAACTTGAGCAGGGGACACCCCAACAGCCCAGGAATCTGGACTGACCCAGAACATAGTGGGCAGTGCGAGGTGCATCTCAAGTGCTGGAGAAAGACTGAAGAACTCTGAGCTGTAAGATCACCCCCCGTAAAGGGAACAATCAACTGTGTGAGAAGTCTGCACTCCTCCGGTAAGTCTGAACAAGGAGCATCATGGGCGGAAGCCCATGGCTTGACTTGGCTTGTTGAGGAACATTGGAGCATGGTGTAGACCAGGGGTGGGGAACCTCAGGCCTGGGGGCCAAATGCGACCCATGGCAAGTTTATGTGGTCCCTTTCCACATCCTGGATCTGGTCTTTTTGAATGCAGTTCTTACTTCCAATCGCTGAAAAACTGAGCTCAAGGGAAGGGAGCAGAGAGGGGGCATGCAAACAAGGATAGGGGACAGTTCCATGGCACAGATCCATGATTTGGGCCCTCCTTTCCTTGAGTGCATCCCTTAAGCACCCCCACCGCAACTTCTCTGCAGCCCTCAAAGTTTGTGCAAGCTTTCAAAGTGGTCCCCAGGAGCCCTTCTCGTCTCTCCCCTCTGACCTGTTGTGCCTGCTTGTTGCCTACTGCCCGGGAGGGGATTTGTGGGAGCCTGGAACCCATTCCCTGGAGGGACCCCGCCAAGTGTCACTGAGAACTGATCTGATTGAATGTCGGGGGAGCGGGGAGGAGCCACGCCGCCAGGATAGTTTAAAGTCCACCGTGCTGCCCGGCGGTGCCAGAGGCGCGCGCTGGGACAATGCGCCTAAGGGCTGTGCGTGCAAGGGCGTGCCCTTGTGCGTGCGGCCTTAGGCACTGGTCGGGCACGGGATCCTGATCCTTTCCATTGGTTTTGTTGGAGGGTGGTTTAGTTTTGTGCCCCGGTGTGGGACCGAAGCTTCCTTCCCAAGTTATCCCCTATCTCTCTAGTATTTGCCATAATGCCCAAGAAGGGCAAGACGTTGGGGGTGACCACTGGGGCACGGGCCAGGCAATTACAGCTTACCGACTGTTTTGCTATGGCACCGGTCCCCTCTGGGTTCAAACGGGGTGGTCTTCCTCAAGTTCCCTTGTATCCTTCTCCGGAGGGTTCTGATGTAGAATGGGATTCCTTTGCCGCCTGCATGAGTTCCTTGCCTCCCCTCTTGCCTCAGGGTTCTGAAGTCTTTGAGGTAGGAACTTCTTGTGATGGGTTTGAGCCCCCCACTCTACCCATGCAGATACCTCCAGACTCTTCGTTATTGACATGTGCCTTGGTCTTTAAGAAGCAAGGAGAAAGATGGTTAGCCTTGGCTGCCAAATCCCAGGGATCTTCCCAGTCTTCTTTGGGTCCCTGGGTTTCCTCTATTGAGGATAGAATCTGTTCTTTCCAGGCTCAAATCGAGGAAATTGAGTCTCAGCTTCCAGTTACCCAAGCTGTGGAAGGGGATAATTTTTTATCGAGTTCTCTGACAGCTGGGCATGGGGATTTGGAGTTGTTCGCTGCCCCTGTCGAGCTCTCGCCCTCTTCTTCAGGCCAGGTCATGGAGGCTCGGGGGGGGGGTGCTGAAGTCCCCTCTTGGAGCCAATATAGAAAAGGGGGGATCTTTTGATACGCCCTCTGGGCTGCCAACTATTTCAAGAGCCACTGTTTCTGAAATCCAGGAGGACCATGCCTCTTGCTACCCCCAGCAGGCAGAGGAGTTGGAGTGTCCCGTCTTCCCCCCCCCCCCCCCCGAGTAAATATAGGAAAGGGGGATCTTTCAGTACCTCCGTGGGTTCCCCCACCAATTTGAGAACCACTGCCCCCGGAACCCAGGAGCTTCAGGCTCAGGCCCATTGTTACTCCCAGCAGGTAGAAGATGTTTTGCCAATACTTATGGCACGAATTGAGGGGCTTGATATCCAACTTCAGGCTATTCAGCAGCAGCTGACTAGGGTTTGGGATTGTATGAATGATCTTAGAGGGAATAGAACTGGGTTGGGCTCTCAGAGTATAGACCAGACATGCCAAACAACTCCTTCTCATGGCCCAGTCTATTCCAGCTCTTTAGCTTTTAAGGCTATTGAGGACCGGGAGCTCACTTCTATAACTGATGCTCTGGTCTTCACAGTATATCCCCTGCTGTCTGGGTTACTCCCCCCTTGGCATTCAAAATTTTGGATTGCCCATCATATTGCTTACATTTTGGGCTGCACTTTTTTGCCTTCCCACATAATTTGTGTTTTCCACTTGCCGGCCAAGGGTGAAGTATTACGGATTGTTATTTATTTTCGTTCAGCAGCTATCATGGATAGGCTTTTGTTTAATGCTCGTTTTTTCTGCCCTTGGGGGGTCTATATGGCCAGTGTCTACGCTAGAAGGGGAATTGTTCTTATGCTGCCGCAAGTCTCCTCGACTACTTTGGTTCCCCGTGAGGGAAATTTCAGTCTGTTCCAGGCACCTAGGAGGAAGTTATGTATTCCATTGGACATTTCGGATTCTAGCAGATTTAAACAGCTGGTCCAGACCAAAGCTCTTGCAGAGCTGAAACATATGGAACAGCCTCGCAGGTCTACTGCTGCTGTGGCTTTGTCCCCACCCAAGTTGGTTTACTCTTCTCCTAGGGCTCCTTTCCTGGACAATCCTGGTATCTCTCCCCCTTTGGTGACAGTCCCCCAGGATCTTTCGAGAACTCGAGCTGTTAGTCTATCTGCAGTCCAGCCAACTGTAGCGCATTCACCTCCCAATGTTCCATCGTTTGTGTTGCAGACGCATCAGCCTCAACGTCCTATTGTGCCAAGCCCTGGTCTGAACAATTATACTTCTGTAAAAACTTGGGATTCCCTTCTAGAGGGGCTTCGATTTTGAAAGAACTTATGGCTGTTGATGTCACATGCAGGACTACCGTATTAGGCTCTACGAGCTGATACTAATTGGTTATGTTGGTTCATTAGAACGATCTCTATTGCACTATGTTGTAATTTTAGACTAAGAGGCCCATGTTATTTCTTAGTTTCTAGTTTTAGTTAAATTTATTGTATAGACTACTTTTAGGGCTAGGGTCCTAGTCAGGTTTTATGTTAGGGTGTCATGTATTTGTTGTATATTTATGCTGTCTGTCTAAGCAATGACCTGTGGCCATGCTGAAATAAATTAATTCAAGTGGTCCGCAGGAGGGAAAAGATTCTCCACCCCTGGCGTAGACTTTTGGCAGGTGGGAAATTGGAGAGGGGATGGAGTAATGAGAAGTCGGAGGCAGCTATTGCCCCCAAAGGAAGTGAAAACCTGTAAGGACTTACTGTTGGTGAGACTGCTGGCTTGTTACCGATTGACACGTCCTGCTATTGAGGGAGAAGGGGCTTAGGGGATGTGTTAAAGAGGGGCTCAATGAGCGCACTGGGGGGAGGGAGGAAAGGGGCTGAATTAACATGTTCAAGGGAAGGAAACAAAGGTGGGTATGGGCTGATGGGGAAGGCACGGAGATGTGTGTGAGGGCAGATACATTAACTGGAAGTGAGCCATATAATAAAAGACTGCTGGCCGTATTTGACCATGGGCCTGAGATTCCCATAAAACACCCTTGCTCTGTGTCATGTGGAGTGCCTCTATACTGGGGGAATTCTCTGATCAGATCCCCCTACGCTCATTTTCAGCACTTGTGGAACCAAGGACATGACTCCCTTTTGACTTCAGCAGAATTTGTGCCTAATTGTAGCTTGATTTGTTGTCTAGTCTTGTTATGATGTGCAACTTAGGGAGATTATTCAACAGTTTATATGTTTTTATATGCATAAGCTGCCCTGAGCCTATTTGGGAAGGATGAGGCAAAAATTGGAATAAAGAACTCTTTTTAGTTACCGAAAGAACTGGGTGGCAGCTGCTGGTTAACTGTTCTGGGACTTCTACAGCAGGGTTGGAAGACATGGGGTCTGTCAGAACATGCACACCTACATGTTTTCTAATATTCATCACTTACCACAAAGTCCAAAACAGAGCATGCCACTTGCATGTTTTTAATTGGCTGGTTTTTTTAATATCTAAGCATTGCAATGTCTTGGCTGAAAAAACTTGTCAATTAATAAAGTCCTCCTTTGACTGTGATGAATGAGAGAACTTCATCCTGATTTGTGGTTGTGCCTGAAACGTGAAAGAAAAAATAGGTGAGGTATTCTCTTCTAAGTGCTGATGGATAGTAAGTCGCTTAACCACAGTAAAAGAATTCTGATGGTGTGCTCTGATTTTTTTAAAACCATTTTGTGTCCCAGAATGAACGGGGGGCGGGGGGGAGGTTTATGTGCAAGATGCTATAAAAACCACTCCATTGGGAAAACACCCACCCACATAAAACTTGGAAGAACAGGTACAGTTTGGGTCTTGCAGAGAATTGTATCATTGAGTAACATGATCCAAACAAGGACGCTGAGTTAGTAGTTCTGGCTTCTGTTTTCATCTCTGATCTGATTGACACTCGTTCACTAACCTCATTGACCCCCAGTTTCACCACCTGTAGAATAGGGATAGTGATGCCCATTTTTGCAGTGTTCTGAGATCTGCAGATGTACAGCACTCGTAGGTATCGGCTAAATGTCTTTTTAATTGTTCAGCTGCTTCTGCCTCTAGAAACTGCTTCTTCACATGTTTTTAGCATACAAGGTGGCTGAAATGTAGCTCCCCCCACCCCACTATCCTATAGTTACCATTTAAGTATGAAGATATTCCTCTCTGACAACTTGGTGTATGTGTTCCAAAAGTGAAAATCCATAACTTTCCCAGAGTACAGTGCTCACACCAGGTCGCCTTAGCATCCAGTCCTACAGGATATTTGTGTATCCAGCTCGCATGGGATGGATCCACAGTGGGCATAAACTAGTGACCAGCTGAGTGAGCTGAATCTCTCCCAGTGCGAGTGGAACATTAAATGCTGTGAGGGCTTGTTGACATGAGTGCTTTTTTTGGAGTGGACTCACTTTAACCTGGGCCCTGTGTTTGCACAAAAATGGTGGATTAACAATTCTTGGGGTATCCAAGAATTCACAAAGAGAAATCGCGAGTTCTTGGGGTCCAAAGATCATTGTCCTGGTCACCACCTTCAACAGGCTGCATCTCACCCCCCTTTTCTCTGTGGCAGTGAGGGCACAGATGCTTCAGCAGCCAGTAGGGTGCGGCCTGCTCTGAGTGAGCTGGGTCTGCAGAGCAGCAGCAGCTTCCAAACGGGTTGGGCCCTTTGTCTGCAGGGCACCGTGGGCCCATTCGTTAATCCACCTCTGACAAGCAGAGTGGTTGAAGTGAGAATGAAGGAGTTGGGGGACTTATTATCTCCCATCTTACAAGGAGGGTTAAGTTGAAGTGGGAGGATTTTAGGCCAGAAATCATGTTTCTTCAAGGGGAATTTCTTTTGTTAGTGTAGTCCTCTGCTGTCCCAATAACCTTTCTCACTCCTGCCTTCCTTTGCCTCAGGGACTGCTTGTTGTTCCAGCTCCCCCTGCTGGCAGTTCATTGCAAGTTCTAAAGGATGGAGCTCAGGAGAGGAAGAGACTGTTTAGCCTCTGCTCATGGAAACCGGGATAGCGGGAGGTAGTTACTCCAGAATATAGTTACTCTGTTTAACGTATGCTCAGGAGAACAATTCCTGCAGAACTAATTGGACTTTTATTTAGCGCACAAAACCATGCCCTCCACATTAATCTCCTGTTGCCAACTTTTCACAATGCTGTTCATATTATAAAAGGTACAGTAATCTCAGTGGTGACATTTTTGGCGTCTGTAGCCACTAACTGGATAGGCCTTCCTGTAATGCCTCTCACTGATAAGGGTAATTGTCACACAGGCTTCTTTCCTATGACTAATGCCTTTTCAGTAATTCACTTTAATGTTGACTGCAGGGAATAGATGAAGGCCCCGAGGGACTCAAGCTAATTTCTGATATTATCCGAGAGAAAATGGGAATAGATATCAGCGTGCTGATGGGAGCAAACATTGCCAACGAGGTAGCAGCAGAGAAGTTTTGTGAAACCACAATAGGTAACGTGCCGTTTAATTGGATGTTTAAACTATCAGCTCTGCATTGAATAACTTAAACGCTGCCGTTCCCAACATTAATTGATCATTATCCTGAACTGCTAAGTCTTTCATATTTAATTGCCGAGCTTCCCGTAATGTGTGTGCTTCCAAATGTACAGTGGGGTTGGAGGAGAGTGCAATTATAAAATCTCATTACGATTGTGACTTGAGAGCCAGCCTTGATTTCTTGTACCAATGAAATAATTAACCCCCCCAAAGTAACAATTATGCTTTTTAATACCAACAGAGTAGCCTTTCTACTGCTGTAAAAAGCACTATTGTAGGGGTGGTAAGTAGCTCGGCAGCCTCCAGTGATTCAATGTTTTTGTCACAGGTATTGTCCTCTGTGAAGCTCTTGTTTTCCATGTGTCTTGTCATGTATAATACTACTGGGGGGGAGGTGGGAATTAAGGTGTAACTGTCTCCTTTTTCTGTTTCTCATAACTAGTTGCATGTGGAGTCTTGCTCTTGCAGTCAGATTTGCTAGCATGACCCCACCTGCCCCATGGAACCCTTCTGTGACCAGACAGCATATTTCTTTTCAGGCTTCAAAACTTCTTGATCAGCATAGGCAACCTGGGGGAATTAATGTTACTATTGGAACATTAACTTCTTTCTGTCACTGAGTGTTGTGCATCTACAGCTGAAACCTTAATGTTGCATTTGTTTGGGGTGGTTGTGATTTTATTTTTATTTTTTTTATTTATTTTTTTGCATATAACTATTGTAAATGAGTGATGTTAGGGACAATGATTTTTCTGAAAGAGAAATGGATGTCTGCATTGACTTGCTGTGTTAACAACGCATCTGTGATTTGCATCAAAACATATGCACTACAGTAAAGTAGTCCATAGCAGAGAAGGTACATTTTTTTAAAAATTGCATGTTGTGGGTTTTTTTTAAGGAATGGAAGCATTGGATTTATAGAAAAGGGAGGGGACAGTCAAGTAAATAGAAACTTAAGAATTAGAAAACTTAGATGAGGTCTTTGTTCTTGCTTTGGATTTATATATTTATAGACACACTTTTCAGCAGCTTGTTTACAAAGCCTTGGAGATCAACATATATGAGCAAATTACTGAAATCCCTGTATTTGTTAACTATTTTGGCTGCAAAATAAACTGGCCTAACCCCTCCTTTTTAGAGCTTCTGTCTTGAGCTAAAGAAGCTTGGTTATAAGCAAGTAAATAATTCTCTACTCATCCTTTTTCTCAACAGGCAGCAAAATCTTGGAGAATGGCTTTCTGTTCAAAGAACTGCTTCAGACACCAAATTTCCGAATCACAGTGGTAGATGATGCTGATACTGTTGAGCTTTGTGGTGCTCTTAAGGTAAGATTAGCTTGCTGTATTTTTATTTGATGAAAGGGAAATGACATTTTAAACCAGGGGCAGCTGGTGGGTTTTGGGTTTGGAGGGGCAGTAAGGCCGGCGAGCTGGTGGGCGGAGCCAGGGGCACGGTGGGCCAGTGGCATGGTATAACCCAGGAGCAAGGAGTTCCCAGGGTTAACATTGAATGGAAGAAAACACAGTCTGCATGCACATCAAGCTTAAAATAATGTATAAACCCAAAACACAGAAAACACTGGCACAACACAGCAGCAAGGAGTTCCCAGGGTTAACATCGGAAAACACAGTCTACATGCACATCAAGCTTAAAATAAATAATTTATAAACCCGAAACACAGCAGCAACGAGTTCCCAGTGTTCACAGTCTACATGCACATCAAGCTTAAAATAAATAAATTATAAACCCAAAAGCACAACATTTTCAGCATTGTGAAGACACCTAACTTCCTAAGATCAACAGCCTGGGGGGAGGAGGATGCAGGTTGGGGGGAAAACAGCCTGGGGGGAGGACGCAGGGGAGGAAGGCTGGGAGCCTAGGGGGAGGAGGATGCGGGGTGGGAAAACAGCCTGGGGGGGAGGATAGGATTCTTACCTGCTCGGTGCTGGGCTCCGGCGGTCTTCGTCCGGGGACTCCAGTCCAGTTCGGGCTGCGCTGCAGGTGGGGGGGACTTAGGATTTTTTTATTTTAAATTGTCCCCGTGTCCTGCTCTCCTCCGTGGAGGCAGGACTCTCACAGGCAATTTAAAATAAATTAAAAAAAAAAAACACACGTTGAAGCGGCTGGCCTGGAGGCGGGCAGTTGGAGAGCTGTGCTCTCCAACAGCGCGCCGCCGGCAGCCCTGTCTTCCTTCAGCATGTGAGGCAGGGACCAGCGCGCATGCACGTTACTCCCTGCCTCAGGCGCCCGGCCAAAGGCATCTTGCCAGGGCACTTTCAACAAGCACCCTGGTGAGAGCTTTCCTTGCGCCAATTGAGCGCAATGGAAGCCCCTAGCTCCTCCCTCCACAGCACGTCCTTTATGTGCTGTGTGGACGGAGGAGCTCAGCCGGGCTGAGCGCTCAGCCGCCCAAATCGTGTTTTCCATTGGAAAACGCGGTTGGACTTAGCTTTTTTGAGCCTTCTGGGGCCCACTCCTCAGGAGTGGATCCCAGAAGTCAATTGAAACAGCGCCGCAGCAACCTCTGCCTTTGCTTCAGAGCGGAGGTTGTGCTGCGGCGCTGCTGTCAGTGGGAAGTGGTGGCAGTGCGTTTTTTTGTGTTTTTTAAACAAACGGTGGCGGTGGCGCTGGCGGGCCCTCAGTGCTGGGGGGGGGGGGGTGTGTGTGTCAGTGCCCCAAACATCCTGGGAGGCCAGCCGCCGCTGTTTTAAACCAAAACGTTGTCCTTTAGTTACATAAATACACTTATTCCTCACTTTAGAAATACCATACCCATAAAACTGGAGTGAGTGCTCTAGAGTTCATGCGTGGAACTTGGCATCAGAACACCTACACTAGATTCCCAGTTCTGATGCTTAATTGCTGTGTCTCCTTTGGCAAATTATTTATGGTGCACCTGGATTTAAGGTAACTAAGATCCATTCATATCCTTGAGCATTGAGCCCTGTTCTTCTTTCTTGCCTGAGGAAGGGCCTGGACTCTTAAGTTAGTTCAATAAAAGACATAATTTGAACTGCTTTGTCTCCATTGGCTGCCCCTCAGGCGTTCTCCTCTTGTGTCTCCAGCAGCTTTTCTGCAAAGCAAAGGGAATAAATCCTTTGTCTATACCTAGTAATGTCCCCACTCCCTATCTTATTTTTAAAAGCCACTTCACCTGCCCCAGCTAGGGCAGGTGAAGGACATAGTTTGGCAAAATGAATCTTCATTATCCCAGATTTATTTTTTAAAAGGGCGTCTAGCTAAATTACATGCCTCCCAACATTTCAGATAATCAGAGGGAGAAGCCCCACACCTTGGCCAATAAGCCCCACCTCTCAGCAGATAAGCTCCACCCACTGGCACACTTGCTCTCGCACGCCTCCCAGCATCTCCTGCTTCTCATTCCATTTCATTCCATCATCTCCCTGTTGTCTTACCAAGTGCCTTTCCTGTGAAGTAGCCGGGAAAGAGCTGTCTGCGGCCTGAATATCTGTATTCCTTCCCCCCCACCCCCCGAAAGAGGGACTTGGACCCCCTAAAAGAGGAACGGTGGAATTCAGCACCCAAAGAGGGACTAATGGAAGGTATGAGATTGTCTCATTACACCAGTGGCACAATTGTGGCCGCTGAAGTGGCTTTTAAAACTACGAGTGGGACAGGAAAAAGAGGCACTTCCTGGTTCCTGGTACCTACAACCCTCGTCTTAGCACCAGCAATGAGGTTAGCCATCTTCACCACAATTTCTCTATTGGTAATTGAGTAACATTTTCCCCCCATCCCTCAGAAATGTAATTATTAAAGAGGCATAGTACACTTTAATTGAGCCATCTTTAACAATAGTTTTTGAAATGGTTGGTTTCTTTCATTCTAGTTGTTGTAATTTTGAGGTGACGGCTGCAGCTAGGGTAGGGGTTGTGTTTGTATCTGAGGCACACATGCGTGGTGTCACTCTTAAATAGTTATTCTTGGAGCACTTGTGAACTTCATGCCTTTGTGTAAGCTTTTTCTTTCCAAATTCGAATCTGACAAGGTTAATGTGGGTAGTTGCATGCAGAACAGGCAGTCCAGTAAAACAAATATATTTTCTGTTCTTTCAAAGAACTGAAAGTGGCTGGCGCGCTCTCGCTCATTTCTAGAACCAAATTGCACTGGTAGGAAATGAGAGAAAAGCTTATCTAACACTTATTGATTTTTGTCAGGATAATTTACAGGAATTTTTTTTATAGAAGGTATTAGTGGCTTGGGCCCCTGGCCAGCATGCCAGTAGTTCATGTTCTCTGTTTGTGAGGGAAAGCTTTGTGTGGCTAAGTGCACTGTACCTGGACGGGGAGGTAGGGGGAGGCCCCAGTTCAAGTCTTGCCTTGAAACTCACTGAGTGACCTTGGGCCAGTCACAATATTCTGTCAGCCTAACCTACCTCACAGGGTTGTTGTGAGGACTAAAAATTGTGATAATTCTATGTGAAGCGCTCCGAGTGCCAGGGCAGAGGGATTCTATGTAAAAATAAAATTACTATTATTTATTTATTGTACTAGTAAAGCTAAATGTTGTTGTACTTTATAGGGTCATTTTAAACTGTTGAATACAACAAGGCAATGTATAGTGCCAGTAAATATAAATACATTGTGGTGATTAGTAATCTGTTAATTGTGGTGGTAGATTGTAAAGTTACATAGCAAATATAAGTATGCTGTGCAGTATAATATACAAATAGTATAGTGTATAGTCACATGTGCAAGCTCCTTCATTTGCTGTATTAGGAAAGCTAAACTTATGATTCTCACAGTAATGCTATGCATTTAAATGGTACTTTAATTGTGCAAATTGCTTGGTGATAATCATCTCACAAAATTCCTCTGAAGTAGAAACAATAATACTGACTGACCTGCTTGACAGATGAGGAGCTGGAGCTGAGGGAAAATAACTTGCCCTTCGTCAGCCAGCCAATATCTGAACCCAGCACTCCCAGTTCCATGCTCTAGCTATTGACCTATACTAGTTCTAAAATAAGTAAAATCATGAGGAGTTAACAGCCCATCTACAGCTGAGATGCCCTATTTGTGAAAGAGGAATCTTCCTTGTGTGCTATCTGTTTACATTTTTAAAAAAAACCTTTTTTCATTCTGGTGAAGTTTTTATTTTGACATTTTTGGACATGGACTAGTTCTTGTATGCTTCTGTGGGAAAGGCACTCTAAAGGCCGGGGACAGGAAAACCGGAGACACGAGTGGGAGGTGAACTTAGACTAGATAAGGTTTTGGTTTTTGATGTGAACTCTGATAAGGCAGATTTAGTGTCTGATAACTTCTGGAGAAGTAGGCTGTTGTAACTTCCAGCTAACTGAAGAAACAATTGGGTGTTAATAAACAAGATGGCAGCCCATTCGAGTCCAGACTGTCTGTGCATTCCCCACTCACATGTTTAGCCTAATAAATGGGCAGCCTTTTGTGTGTGTTTCTCGTGTATTCGGGCAGCCAGCCTTCAGGCATTCACAGGTATAGTGTGATAAACCTAATAGGTGTTCTTCCCTGCTGCGCTCCATCCAACAATCGCGCTCCCCAGTATTCATCCCCCTGTCATGACTCGCATCTGTGGTGAACCATGGGAGGAAAAAGGCACAGTAGCTGTTTCTTTCTTTCAGGCTTTTATGACTCTGGGAAGTGGTCCAGCGCCTGCTATCCACACCCACCCACAGAGGTTCGTACCTGGGTTTATGCCTGCCAGCGCGTGGTGGCTGGAAATAACCTTTTGCTAGGAGTATAAGTTTGAGTTTTATTGAGTGCCTATAGTGAAAATTGAAATCAAGAGCAATCAGTCTTTGCATGTTGTAAACCTGGTTTATTCCCTCTGCAACTCAGTGATGTACGAGCAGGAAGCAGCACACAGGTTTATTGGGGTTTTGCCTGCTGTGATGTCTCTGTTCACATAAAACCAAGTCAAACACTCACCTCTTGTACCCCCCTCTCTAGCATCTTCTGCATTACCATATAGTGGGGGATGAAAACATCCCCACTCATGAGGGCACTCTGCGCTTCTCCAAATGTCCAAACCTCATATAGGGAAAGAAGCTCTCCGTCAGTGGGTTCATGTTCTCTGTACCCTGAATCACTTGTGTCCCCCAAAAGATTAATCTCCACCATCCAGTTGAGGCACTCCTGGTGGCCCCATGGGTATACTCTCACTGTCATCAAGGCAGTAATGAGGAAAAACAGCAGGGAAGGTACAGCCCCATTAGTGACTGCCCTACTTCTGGCAGTTCACAAACATCTAGAAAGGTTGTGGTCTCATTTGCATCCCGCTCTCTTGGGATCTTGTCCAGGGCTCCCATTCTTCCATTCTGCTGAACTTGGAACTGCAGCAGGGTTGTGCAGTGTCTGCATACATAGGGTGGCACATGCGCAGTGGGGTTCTGTCAGTGGTGGCTGGTGGTTTTTGAGGCTGGTGGGGCAGTGGGTGGGTTGAATTTGCCAGCGAATTTGCCGCCGGTGGGCCAGAGCCAGGGGCAACAGTAGGCGGAACTATGGACAGCGGTAGGCCAGTGGCGTGGCATAACCCAGCAGCAAAGAGTTCCCAGGGTTAACATTGGATGGACACTACATTAATTAATGCTGAGAACTCCTTGCTGCTGTGTGAAGCACTCCCACTAGGTGATAGAGAACCCTCTTACTGGGGTCCCATCCACTCTCTCCCACCAGGTCCAAATTAACCATAGCAGGTTACAAAAATAGATTACATTGCCATCGCCTACCTTTATCCTGAACCCTCGAATCCTCGATTTTCATGGCATCCTTTTCATTCTCTTCTCAGAAGAAAATGAAAGGGAAGAGAAGGACAACAGAGGAGAGTAGGAGGGAAAGGGTTTGATTTCGGTGCATGAGAAGAGTAAGGGGAAGAGATGGGTTCAGTGGGGGACAGGGGAAAGGGGTCTCCTTGTTGTCTGCAGCCTTCTCTTCTGCCATGCTCCTACCTACTTTCTCCTCTGTTTACAAGGAGAGCAGTTGCAGGCCTGTATAGCAACCAAACACTCCCCATCCAAACCAGCATCCCCAGTACCAACACTGTATCCCTGGCAGCCAAATGCCTGTCCAAGCAAACAGGCCTTTTTAAAGAAGTTTGGCCAGTTTCAGGGCTGCATTGCCACCAAACCAGGCCCATCCAGACCAGCATCCCTAGTAGCTACAACCTATCCCCAACAGCCAAATGCCTGCCAAAGCACACAGGCCTTTTTTTAAAGTTTGGCCACTTACAGGCCTCTGTTGGCACCAAACCAGCCCCATCAAAATTTAAGCAATGCATTTCTGTTTTTCAACAAAAACCTCAGGCAAGATGCTCAAAGTCACACAGCCACAAGCAGAGAGGCCAGAGACTACTTTCCAGCAGAGAGCAACAGTGAAGGGAGCATTTTAAGAAAAGAGTAGCCACGACCAGTAGATGCACAAATTTACAAAATGGCCTCTCTACTCATGCTTGGGAGGGGAGAAGGAAAGCAGCAATGCATCATGCAAACAGAGCAAGCAAAGCAAACCATCTTAAGGCAACAATGTTATGTGCAGTCCTTAGCACACCATAAAAGCAGCAGCAGGGATTTCCACCTGTCCCCCAAAACATGCTTCACTGTTACAGCTCTGTTGAAGCCCCATTTTCATCATTCTCCCAGAAGTCCCATTCTTTCTCCCCCCCGGGGCCCTTTTTTCACCAGTGTTTCCCAGCAAAATAACTAGCTCAGCAATGAGGATGTGTCTGATGCAGGTCCAGCAGCAGCGTGGGGTAACAAAGGCACAAACAAGCCAGACCAGCCAGCACTCAGTCTCTCCACCAAAATGGTGCAGATCACCAGCATGCCAAATGAGGAGAGCTCTGGTACAGACAAGCAGCCGGAGTCCTCAACAGCAGCAGTTGTGCACACTGGCACACACTGCCTGAGCGTTTTGAGTCTCCAGTCCAGACAGTCTTTCAAAGCAGCCCATAGGGCTCTGTGGAACACTGCCCCCACTGGTGGGAAAAGCAAAGTGCTTTTCCCCATTCAGGCAGCATGGGCTCTAAGCCCAATAGCCCAAATCTCTTTTGTAAAGTTTTGTCCCTTAAGGGATTCCTTAGAGCAGGCTCAGTAGGAGGCACTGGCCCCCACCCCCTCAGCTCCTGCCTGCACATGTGTCCAGGGAGGCACAACAACAACACTGAGTTGCCGGGTTGCTGGCTCCCCTCCCCCCCCCCTTCCTTTGGGACTCAGGTGTTGTTGTTTTTTCTTTCTTTCTTTTTAAAAGCATGAAGAGCGTGTGGAGGGGGATCAGGCCAGGAGGGGCAATACCCCATGTGTCCTGCAAAGCGCACTGCCCCTGCACCGTATGAGTGCATAGGCTGCCTTGGAGGATGGGTCTGACAGTTGTTTGTGTACATCAGGCCTCACCCAAATGTCAGCAAAGACCAGAGTATCCATCACCCCCAACTTCTCTGCGTCCTGTACTCTGGGTGGCCACAGCACCTACAAACAAAAGCCAAGGCTATTTGGCTTTCCCAGGCCAAGGCCGGCCCAAGGATTTGAGGGGCGATGTGCCAAGCCTTGCTGCGGGGCCCCAAAGGCTTGCCGGTCTGCTGGCGGCTTTGCCACCGGCAGGTTGGCAGAACCTTATGGCTGGCAGAGCTCTAGGGAGGGGCTTGTCCATTGTAGGTGGAGCCTCCAAAAATCCAGCAACAAAGAGTTTTCAGCGTTAAGATGTGATGAACAGAACATTAGTTTACACTGGGAACTCCTTGCTGCGTGCTGAGTAAAACCCTGCCACTTGGAGACTGAAAGAACTCTCCTACTAGCATCTCATCCAGTAAGTGGATGGGACTCCAGTAGGACAACTCGCTCTCTCTCCATCAGTGGTAGTGCCATAGCAGGATAAAAAAAATCCTGTTCACATATTTAAAACATACAAAACCTCTGGGCCACATCAAAATAGCTGCATGCTATTAACAATACTTGATCACACAAGCACATTCATATTTAGTAAAAATAGCATGTGAGGAGCCTCTCGAAGAAGAACAGAAGGTTGCTACCTTGTAAATAAGGTTCTTTGAGATGGCTCCGAACATTCTCACAAATAACCACCCTTCCATCCTCGCATAGAATTATTTCCTTCTATTTCTAGAAAGGGTTGGAAGGAACTGTCATTCTGAGGGGGAGCCCACTTTTTATATTACAGGAGCTTGAGACCATCATGTGGCTATTATTTGAAGAGGGTGAGGGTGAGCATGCACAACCCAGTTGTGAGAATGTTAAGTGCCATCTCGAAGAACCTTCTTTACAAGGCTACAACCTTCTGATCTGCACATGGGGAAGAGCTGTTTGTAAACAAACAGCTTTATCTCCCAGTCCGATCAGCCTGAACCCTGCAGGCAGGCGCTGTGGAGGGGAGGAGGGGGCATGTGTCAGCTGGCAGGGGGGACCAAGGATGGGGGTGAGGGGAACCAAGCCAGGACAGGTGGCTGCCGGGACTTTGCTACCAATGGGGGTGGAAGGGAAATTTAAACTGCGGGTCCTCCCTTGGAGACTGCTGCGGGGCCATTTGCCTGGGCATGGGTGGCACATGCCTCGGACTGGCCCTGTCCCAGGCAAACAGACCACAGCGATAGCTTCCTGTGGTGTTAAGAACCCTCATGCTTATCGCAAGCAAAAACGGTTACTTTGAAAATATAAAACAAATATGGGTAGCTTTTAACCAATGGGCAGCTCTGCTCCCACATACATTCCAAGCACAGTGACCTTCACTGCCTTGCAGCTCCCCCCACTGCCCATTTCAGTGGTTCCCACCCCCCCGCCACAATTAAAAATGTTTACACTTCCATAGTGCTAATATCTGTATCATTTTTAGATGAGTTGGCCTGTGCACAGATGTGCTTTGTGACAGCAGTGTCTATGCAGTTTAATAGCCACCTGAATTGGCAATGCCAGTACTACAACAACACACACAGACCCTGCACAAGCTTTGCAAAAACATTTTCAAATACCAGCCAGTACCAGCTCATGCACTCTTAAGTGTGCAGCAAGTCCTGTGAGGACGCATGACCAATAGGTGCTCACATGCAGAATGCAGCCAATCCTAGATAGTCAGCCACTCCGCTCTTGAAGGTGTTCAAAACATTTGGTGTGTTGTCTGCAGAGTTTACAGGTGCTGGAGTCGCAGGTGAAGATGTTGTCCTGGATTTATTTGAATTATTGTGGCAGCAGCAAAGTCAGGGTAAAACTTTATTCTTTTGTCCATGAAAGACAAGTTATTGTTTTTCCTCATGCGGCAAAACTTGCTCCTCTTCCTGAAATTGGAGTAACTTAATTATTCTGACTCTTGGGGGGTGGGGTGGGGTTCTCTCTTTGGCCTTAGGCTTGAGATCCCTATGAGCCCTTTCTATTTCTGTGCCATTTACCGGTGTCAGGTCTGGAAAAACTGTTTTAAATAACTTTTAACGGAAGGGGATAATGTTCTTCTCTGCATCCTCTGGAATCCCCACCAACCTTAGGTTGCTCCTCCGGAATTGGTTTTCCAAGTCCTCCGCTTTCTCTTTTAAAGTTGTAAGCGCCTTCTCCAGCTGTGAAATTAGTTTATCTCTTTGCAGGTTGTCGTTGTCTATGGAGCCAGTTCTGGTCTCCGCAGCTCCCAGTTTCCTATTCACCGGTGCAAGGCGTTGATTAATGGTTTGAATTGCTGATTTAAGTTCAGTTATTGATTCCCTGATGAGTTTCCTATCGTTCCTGGCCTCTAGGAATCCTGCTTTTACAGCAGCTAAGATTTCAGCCCGGTCCGGTTTCCCCTCTGTTTATCTGGGCAGGGAGTTCCCTCCACCATATTTCTGATCCCCTTGTGGCTTTCCTCACCGGCTGTGCTCAAATTACTTGCGCTTTTTATCTCTGAAGCTGCTAATTTAAGGGTTTGCTTTTCTCCTGTCCATCAGTTTTCTTTGTTAGGGCTGAATTCCTTTTTAGGTGGTCTTTAATTAGGGGAATTAAGCTAGGCCATGTGGAAGCTCCCTCTAGACACAGTGTGTGTGCACGTGCCCACAGGTGGGCCCCCCCCCCGGGATGTTCTTGTATCCACCCCTCAAGTGACTTTGATGCCGGGTTGGGGGCAGTAGGGGGAGAGCGCGAGGTCACAGAGATCCCATCTGGCCCAACTTTGTGGGGGGGAGTTTTCGGAAGTGACGCCGGCCGATACGGTGGATGTTCTGGGGTCTGTGAGAGCCACCAGTTGTGAACTTGATCCTTGCCCGTCCTGGTTGGTGAAAGCCTCCAGGTAGACATTGGGGACGGTGCTGGTGAGATGGTTAACGCGTCCTTGCAGCAGGGGCGGTTGTCGCCCTGCCTCAAGGAGGCTGTGGTGCGCCCCCTACTGAAGAAAACATCTTTAGATGTGGACGAACTCGCCAGCTACCGACCTGTTTCTAACCTTCCCTTTTTAAGGAAGGTTATTGAGCGGGCGGTGGTAGGGCCGGCCCAAGGGTTTGTGAGACCATGTGCAAAGACTTGGTGCGGGGCCTAATTTGCATAAGTAGGCCCCATCTAATTATGCAAATATATAAATTTACATAGAATTTACTCCCTCTGGACAGGAAGGATTCCCATT
>QEPC01004101.1:1852230-1867161 GCA_003113815.1 Sphenodon punctatus
ACAGTATTCCTGTTAGCAATAACTTCATTAAGAAGAGTTAGTGAAATAGCAGCCATAATAATCTCAGAACCATATTTGCAGATTTATTTTCCAAGACAGAATAGATATTGGTTTACATTCTAAATTCCTACCTAAGATAGTATAAGTAAGACAGTTGTGAGAATGTGGCCCTTTTTACACTGGCCTCTCCCAGCCATGAACATGCAGATTTCTGTGTGTTCATGGGTGGGGAAGCCCCATGTGACCGATGCAGTGCATGCGCCAATGGTGAGTGGGGGTACGTGCGTGACTGCCTAACACGCATTCCCATTCTCTCACACTCCCCACTCGTCCCCATGCAAAGAGCAACCAGGGGAAATGGTGGTTACTATGTGGGTGTGGGTGAGTGGGGATGCGTGTGCATGCCCTGTCCATGCACTGGCGCGCCCACGGACTCCCCACCTAGCGGAGCCACGTAAAAATATCATGCGAGGAGCCACTCGAAGAAGAACAGAAGGTTGCTACCTTGTAAACTAGGTTCTTTGAGATGGCTCCGAACATTCTCACAACACCCACCCTTCCAGCCCCGCATGGAATTCTTTTCTTATATTTCTAGAAAGGGTTGGAAGGAACTGTCATTCTCAGGGGGAGAATAAGTGCTTTTTATACTAGAGGAGCTCGAGACCATCACGTGGTCTATTATTTGAATAGGGTGAGCAATGCTTGCACAACCCAGTTGTGAGAATGTTGGGAGCCATCTCGAAGAACTTTCTTTACAAGGTAGCAACCTTCTGATCTGCATGTGGGGAGGCGCTGTTTGTAAACAGCGTTCTCTCCCAGTCTGATCTGGTGTCCCCGCTGCAGCAGCTCCTAGGAGGAAGAGGCAGGTGAGGGATGGGGTTTGGAGCCAGGGAGAGGAGGCAAAAGAACTTATATGGGGAGCTTATTGGGGGAGAAGCTGGCTGAAGCCTGCTGCCCAGCCAGGCAAGTGCCGGGGGCCCAGCTGGCTGCGGGGCCATGTGCGGCTGCACATGTGGCACATGCCTGGGGCAGGCCCTGGGCGGTGGCGATCCAACTCCGGGCGCATCTGGATGGCATCGGTTTCCTGGACCCTTTTCAATCCGGGTTCCTCCTGGCTATGGCACTAAGACGGCGTTGGTGACCTTGGTCGACTATCTCCGTCGGGAGATGGATGCAGGATGTTCTACGTCTCTTATCCTGCTAGATCTCTCGGCCGCTTTTGATAACGTGGACCATGGGCTGCTGTTGAGATGGCTGCGAGACCTGTGGGGTCTGCACGGGACTGTTCTTGAATGGTTCCGCTCATTCCTCTCAGGGAGAAGCCAACGGGTGGTGCTGGGAGCTGAAACATCTTGCCCCCGCGCCTTGTCTTGTGGTGTTCCGCAGAGTTCCATCCTGTCTCCTTTACTATTTAATGTGTATATGCAGCCCCTGGGGGAGATCGTGAGAGGGTTCGGGGTGCGATGTCACCAATATGCTGCTGATACTCAGCTGTACCTCTTTTTCAGCTGACCCAGACCCTGCTGTCTCGTTGCTATCCCAGTGTTTGGAGGTCATGACGGAGTGGATGTGGCAGAGTAGACTGAAACAACCCCGATAGGACGGAGGTGATGGTGGTGGGAAGGGCGAGGGAGGTGTCGCCGCCCCCCCCCCCCGATTGGGGGGTTTCTTCCTCCTATAGCTCAGCAGGTTCGGAGTCTGGGGGCGATGTTGGACCGGGATCTCTGCCTGGATCGACAGGTGGATGTGGTGGCGAAGGCCGCCTTCCGTCAGTTGTACCTAGTGTGGAGGCTGCGCCCATACATCTCCAGGCTGGACCTGGCCTCCCTCATCCATGCCTTTGTTACCTTGAGGCTGGACTACTGCAATGCGCTCTACGTGGGGCTGCCCTTGTTCCTGGTTCGGAGGCTGCAGCTAGTGCAGAATGCGGTGGCCTGGCTCCTGTCGGGCACGGGCCATCAGGAGCACATAACACCTGTGCTCCGCACTCTGCACTGGCTGCCAATAGCATGCTGAGCCAGGTTCAAGGTACTGGTATTAATCTATAAGGCCCTGCACAGTCTGGGGCCCCTCGTGCCTCAGGGACCGCCTCTCCCTCCGTGCTCCAGAGCGGCTCCTTCGGTCTGCCGGGGGTGTCTTCCTGGAAGTCCCCCACCATGTTAAGGGGGGGGCTACAATGGAGCGGGCATTCTTGGTGGCCGGGCCGTGTCTCTGGAATTCCTTCCCGGAGGAAGCTCGCCTGACCCCAAACCTTTTGACATTGTGGGGGGCTTGTAAAACCTAGCTGTTCGCCCAGGCCTTTGGGAGGGAGTGGCGGAGGGTGGGTTAGGGTGTTGGCTCTCCCCTACCTTTTGTTTTATTTTTAGTAATGTGTTTCCCAATCCTGTTTTAAGTTTAAATTTGTGTTGTTTTTAAGATGTTTTTATTGAATGTTTTTATGGAGTTGTATGTCGCCCCGAAATGCCGTAGGCATGGGGGGGCAACTTAGAAATGCTTAAAATAAATAAATAAAATAAAGGCCTTGGCCCGCCACTGCTGGCTGAGATTCATGTCACAGGTGTAGCCCTGCTGTGTCACTTGCAGCCAGACTGCCTCGTTCCTATAGCACTTCACCAGGGCATATTGACACACACACACACACACACCGCCAATAGAGCAATGAAGGCCTTGGTCTCTTCTTCGCCTACCAATGCTGCACTCCTGGACCAAAGAGCGACTGCTGTGATTGCACAGTGGTAGGCTGTTGCCTGACTGTTGGTATTAGCCATGGCCCAGCAATGGTAAGCCCCTGCACGTTATTTTGTTTGTTTTTCTTTTGTGCTTAATACACGGGCTCCAGCTGGCTTGATTGTTGCCCTGCGGGATCTGCTCATCCACTTCCGGCATTGGGAATTGAAAGGCGAGGCTAGTGGCTGCTGCGGCGCCGTGACGCAGCGCGCCTAAGGGCTGCACGCGGCCTTAGGCGACGGCTGGCAATTGCTGGAGGTTGGTTGTGTGTGGTTTTTTGTGGAGTGGGAGGTTGTAGGTTTTTTCGTGGGAGGGAATATAGCTGAAATCAACGGCTCGTAAAGAGCAAGCATTGGGCACATGCTGCAATCTGGGACAAGATGGGAGAACGCATGTTTCAGATTGGCGCATTGGGCTTTTAAAGCGGACCGTTGCCATGACCATGAGCATTATTATTGCCAGTGAAAGCAAGAGTAGGAAGAGGGGCTGGAAGTGATTGCTCCTGGGAATGGTCTAGGCCCTTTGCCTGCAACGCTATGGTGCTGGTGGACTGGTATGCACGCAATACTGCACACAGCCTAACTGACCGGACGTGGCTACGTCGGCACACATTAACCCACGTTTGCCTGCACAGCAGGCTCCTTATGCTCCGGGACCCTTCCGTGAGTGGGGGCTGTATGTTCAGTGGGTAGTGACCACATGGCTAGCGGGGATGAACACTCACACAGGTAGGTGGACAGCCACCTGGTGTGGGCTATTGTCACGTTTGTTACGACCCTCTGTCTGCAAGCGTTGGTCAGCTTGGGAGAGTTTCTCTTCTAAATCAAGACATTAAGGCTACAGTTCACAAAGCACTTACTCTGGAGTAATCCCATTACCTTCAATAGGACTTACTCCAGAGTAAGTTCTTTGTGGATCGTGGCCTAGATATGATAAACATGCAAATTCTTTTTGTTCTTCTTCATCTTTTTTTTCTTGATAGTTCAAGAACAACCAAAAAAAGAGAGAAGGGCTTTTCAATTTCTCTGCTTTAGGAAGCTGTTGTCTGGGTATTGATTAAAGAATGCCCTTAAAAAAGAAAACTACTTGTCAGAAGCTGTAAGGAAAACCAAAGCCTAATAGAAACTTTTCATGCAATGCAGGAAAAAAATAAGAACAGATTGTAAAAAACAAAACACCTAAGTGTTATTGTTGGAATGAAAAACTCTGAGGCTAATTTCTAGCTGTTACAAGTTAACAAAGTTATGTTGCAATCAGTAGAGCTGTACGTTTACACTAGCTGTGAATATGATCCCATGTTGGGGATTTTTTATTTTTAAATATCTTGCCTGTATTGCACGTAGCATACAGTGTGTTTTTGAAGTGGAAGATTTTAGAAGTCTAGTTTACCCAGGTTAAGTACTTGTTTGTTTAACCCAGATTTTATGACCGATTTGGCTTGACTGCAGATCTACATACACCTCCCTGCCCTGTTTGCAGCGTAAACATTGCAAGCTTTTACTATTGCACGAAGAACCTGGAAGCAAGTTTGACTAAAAACTAAAAGCAAACTCTGCATACATAACAAAACTTAGGGTAAAAACCGAAGTGACAGTGGTATGGCGGCAACCCTCGCCGAGTTGGGTCACTGCTGTACCGCTGACACTGCCAAGGTCAGGTCAGGGAACAACCAAGCACGCGTGACCCGAGCTGGGGAGCCATTCTGACCCTGCTTCCACGCTGCGTGTAGCCCCCACCCCCCGTCATGACAGACAACCATGGCAACCAATCGCTGACTACCGTGGCGGCCCCGATTTGGGATGGGCCACGGTGGGTCAGAACATACATTCTAACCCACTGTGACCCACTTTACCACAGACTGACCTGGTGGGGGAGGGGGCATAGCCCAGGCTGTGACTTTGGCACTTTGCTGAGTAACAGCCTGGGCTAGCTGCCAACACGCTTGGGGTCAATCCAGGGTAGACATCTGGGGGCCCGAGCACAAACGTGACCGAGTGGGTCACTGTCGCATTTTGTTTTTACCCGTAAACTAGGTTATTTTTTTTTAAAAAAAACTGAATTTATAATCATTTTTGTGTTCAACCTGACATTGTCCCTTTTTAAAAATATGTGCTTTAAATTAGAGATGAGCTTTCAAAATCGGTTTAATTTTTTTTCCCTGTCAATAGCTTTATGGTTACATCACAATGTGTCGTGCTCCATAACTTGCTGAAGAAAGGGGCAGATGGGAATGTGAAGGTTTAGTGCGTGCCATTCTTTTCTAGTCTGCCCATTCCGCCTTCCAAAAAAAATAAATGTTTTGCCTTCTCCGCCCACATTGTTCCTAATAACAGCAGTGCCTGACATAATTTTTTCCAGTTCCACTGCAAAGTGCATCCTTTAGTATGGGAGTAGCCGCATATTACTGCCTAAATACTTTTGCTGGCCAACATGGTGAAAAAATACGACGGCAGAATTTATCTCGAAGTGGGTGCTTTTCCAGCAGGAGGTGCAGTGTAATGGATCATTCTTTCAGTACAGACCTTGGAAAACAGCATCTTTATGATATTTCTGGTTTATTTTTTGCCCAATATGTTAGCGTACAATAGAAGATAACCATGTCTCTTGAGTGATTTCATTTTTATCCACCTCCTCTTCCCCCCCCCCCCCCCCAACCCTTCTAGAGTTTCAATATAGATGATTGCCTGAGGATTGAAAAAGAACACAGAGTGATAAGGGATGGTCTTGAGCACAGTATTCTGCTGCCAGTAATGATAATTTTAGATCTGAAATTGTTTTGAAGCATATCTAAACGCAGACTCTCTAATAACAACTATCGCAGCTGGGCGATCATGAAAGAACATCTGCTGTACTGCCATTCAGATGTGTACGTGCTGAATATACACTTTATTTCTGTATATTTTTTCCTCTGAGAGTGGGCTGATGGAGATGTGTAGGAAGTATAGACGATGGATAGCACGGATATTGAAGCCTTACAGCAGCTTGCAGACTAGCTGAATTGCAAACAGCAGTCCCGTCAATGACTCTAGTCGTACCATAGAGACCGAGAGCTGGCAACGGCATGTGTCACCTATGTAAACTTGGTGTCTGGCTGGCTATTCATCAGTGGGATTAGACTTAATAGAGTCCATCTTATGCCTTTTTTGAAAGGGAGTGGAAGACTGCATGTTAAATGCTGGTTGCAGTTGTCACTGGGACAGAGAGCTTGACTTTTCAAAAGTCTATGAGGGCATTCACTGTGATCCTGCTACACTCAGATCTGCTATGTACTAGGATACATAAGTGTTAATAAATCGCAGGATAATTATGTACTAGGATAACAGTCCTTGTGTTCAGTGTCTATTGTTTTAGGTTATGTTGCTGTAGAAGAGAGCTTGATAGAGCCTGCAATCTGTACAGATGAGAACCCATTACTCCTGTTTGTTGAGCTCTTGGCTTGGCAGAAGCATATTGGCAATATATTCTGAACTTGTATGTCAGCTCTGGCAAAACTGTCCTTGACTTGCTGAACGTAAGCGCAGCCTCTGTAATCTGTTGCCTCATAGTTCTGTGATGCAATTTTTTTTTTCCATTCAGTGTCTAAAATGGCTCTTGGAGTTGCAAGTGTCCTGGGATACCAGCAGAAGGCTTATGATGTACAGGAAGGCAGAATCTTCCTTGTCGTTTAGACTCCATTTTCCAGGCTAATCACAGAGAGGGGAACAGTGTGTGTATGCCAGACATAGGAACTTGGTTTTGCCTGCAGGCCAGCACTGACAATACGAAATTGTCAATGGCCAGTAGCCACGCCAGAAAAAATGAAAAACGTTGACCTACGTCACTGAAAATCTCCTATTTGTGTTTGGTCTCCACAGAGTCCAAGTGATTTCATGGTCAAAACAGAATCCTTATCAAATCAAATAACTTTATTTGCGTGACCATACAGGTCCTTGCATACAACATTTTGGGTACTCCCAAAGTTCAAAAGGAATTCACAGAATTTAACAGATAAACAATAAAAAATTTCGCACTATCATAGGTTGGAGTATACTCATCATTGCTATAATTTCACCCAACCATGTAAACATAGTCGAAATTTCTATAATTCCCACCCCCCCGCGTTCACCCTTGTCATCTAAACTCACTTATTACAAGATATTATGAAGACGTAATGTTTAACTAAACAGAACCCACTGTTTAAGACTAGTATAACTTCAGAAAACATATAAAATACATACTAGCGAGACCACAACTAAAAAATATATAATATTTAACTGAACTCCTTATCGGAGACAGCAGTGAGGAGGAATTTGCAGGGCAGCATAGGTAAGGGGTTGTAGGGCATGGACTGCTGAAAGATAGGGGTGTGGTAAAGAGGTGTGGGGCTGGTATGCTGAGACAACACACGTGGTTGAATGGGCACTCAGGAAAGAGAGTCTGGAACATGACCTCCGACCCATATATCCAGCCCCTACCCTCGAGTCTACCTGTACCCATGCTCTCTGTTGTGTCTTCCCCTGACAACACTCTTTAGCACTTGGATAGGACTGGACCACGGGTTAGACGCAGGAATTGGAAACGGGGGTCAAATAAAAAACCAGCTTTTTTGGGGGGTGGGAATTTAGCTCATGAGCCAGGATGCCCCACCCTTGATGTATGCCATTGTGTTCATTTGATTTCAGCTCCATAAGTCTTCTAAACGATTGGAACCAATGTGACTTGAATTTTAAGGAGGATGTTTAGAAGATACACACTGCATTTTAATTTTTTTGGAATATGCTAAATGCCCCTTTTTAGCTTGGCTGATTTAGGGTAGTGAGTTGCTGTTATTTTTAGGACATCTTTACGAGAAACCATGGGGAGAAGAGGTGCATCTGCAGAATATAGTTGTGCTTGTACCTTCAAATTTTCCATGTATACACACAAGGGCAATGTAAATCAGGTATTTGAGTTTGCAAACAGGCAGATGTATTCCTACTGCCTGTATCGCACTGCAGGTCATACTGAAGATCATATTAGTCCCTTCTGGCCTGAAGATCTGTGAATCCATTATGTATAAATCAAGGTTTCTGAGAGTAGAGAGGATAAGCATGTGACTGAAAATGTTATGCTTTAGCATTAGTAATACGAGAGCTCAGCTTGAACATGGTCTTTATTAATAGCCTTGTAGATTAAATATTATAGGTAGCAGATGGTACTGTAGGTTGCATCTGTTAAATCATTAATTTAACCTTTTCAGTAGGGAAAATAGTTAGTGGCAACAACGATATGGAACATCCAAACTCAGAGCAGAGACAATTACGTTGCCTGCTCCCTAAGAACATAAATTAAATAAAAATATATGCAGCTGTTTTAATATGTCTGTGGAGGTAACATTTCCCATGCTTTGTGTTTAGACCAATATTTCTTGTTTGAGGAAAGTTTGGAAGAAAATTTTTGTTCTCAATATTTAAAACCGCAAAGCTTGCACTTCCATTCCTGTTCATCCTTATACAGATATTTAGATCAGACACGTGTTTGGAAGAATTCAAAGGTTGGCAACTTCGCAGATGCCCAGTAGAATTTCTCCATGGTATTTTTTGTGTGTGGCTTACTTTAAAAATAAGCGCAAATTAGACCATTGGCTTTCACTTGGCCACACCCATTAAGCCAGTTCTCAAATTCTGACTTATCGGGCACTTGTTTGTGGTGGCTGTGGAGAGTTTCCTTAGCTCCCATATCCAGCAGGTGCACCATATTGAAAGAGGACTGAAAAGGCATAGTGCTTCGATAGTAATATCACCTCTTGAAGTTGATAGAGGTTCAATAACAGCATGTCTGCAGGATATTTTGACATGCTTGTAAAATCTTTCCGGTTACCAACCAATAAATGTTTTTACAATACCGGGACTGAGAGAGGCAATGATGAACTCTCTGAACCAGTGGCCCTCAAACTGTGAGGCACCCCTTTTCCCCCAGGTGGAGGAGTGCAGAAGATATCTTGGGGCATTTCTGTGAGAAGGAGCCCAGCTGGGAGCCCCCTAGCTCCACTCTGAGCTAGGGGAGATTTCCAAAATAATGGGGCAGCAAGAAGAAGGAGGGAGAGATGGGGAGCAAAGGTAAGGTAGCAAGTGGGAGGGGGAAAAGAAGAAGAGACAGAGCGAGCCAAGGTGTACATATGTTTGTGTAACAGAGACCCTCAAATACAACAGACACGAGGAAAGGAGGCTTAAAAGGACCCAATCCGAGATGTGCACATGCATGCGTTGTGCTCAGGTTATGCGCGCCAGAGCAGAATGTGTGTGCATGATGTGTGCATTGCATCTGTGTGGGGCATGTGTACATGCGCTTTGGATCAGTCCCAATATTTTGAGAGCCCCGATCTAAATCATGAAATTGTAAAACCTGTTTTCTGTAGCTTTCATGTCATAATTTCACACCTTTAATGTTTGTTACAAATTGTAACTTACAATTAAGACTGCATTTATTTGTAACGGTGGGGGATTGTGCTCCAAAATTTGAGTGTCTCCTATGTATTTTAGGGTTTGGGGGGTCAAAGGACCTGCTTCAAATGCAAAGGGCAGAATTCAGAACAGGGCGGTGCCTGTTTCCCACTTACACAGATTAGTGTTTACTTCAGTGACAGATGCTGCTCCACTTTTACAAGTGTAGCTGGAAATGAGGAAAGTAACTTGACCTTTGGAACCATTAGCAGCAGAGCAAAGTAATAAATAATCTGTCTCCAGAAGAAAAAGATAACCGGTTGTCATGTAACCTTTAAGCGGAGGTCAGGGATAAGTGGAAGAACAAAGTGCAGTGTGTGAATCCATCAGCAACAATCTATTTACCTCATAGATGTGCTGAGTTAATTTTCCAAAAAGTCCAGCTAAGTAATAGCATCAGATTATTTTTTTTTAAGTATATCCTTTTCTCCTATTCCATAATGATGTTAGGAAGCCAGGCTGTGGCCAGTCAAAAATACATATGCTAGCACTCCTATTCCTTCTCAAATGGAAAAATATAGAAGCTTGTGACCTAAATGCTTTAAACCAAATCATGTTCTGGATTTGGTGGGCCAGATATCTTCAAAACGGAGTAGTGGAGAAAGTGGAAACTGAGCCAAAGAAGTCTAAATCTGAAGTGAAGTCCTTCATAGCAGCTGGTGGAGAAGTCAGAACCTTTCCTGTTAGTATATGGTCCCAAAGAATGGGTGCCCACCAGATAAGTGTTCGGGCTCAAAGGAGGAATCTAGTATTACATGTGGATCACACCATACAAAAATGGCAGAAAAAAAGATCATGGAGAAGCACCATAGAATAACATTGGCTCCTTCAGCGTGAGCTACATTGTGATGTCTCCAAAGAAAGCAGTACCACCAGAAGTAATTAGTGCTGGTAGGGAATGTGCTCATTGTGTACGTTTCTGGTTCAGACAGACCAGGAGCCTGGACCAGGGAGAAAAATGTGGTTAAGGACACTTGTGATAGAGGGAAAGGCTTTAATACTGCAAAGGGGTAGCCATTTCTGTATGTGGGGAGGGAACCAAACTCCCACTGGTGCCTGGTTATTGTGTAAACATTTCCTCAACCCTAGTGCAGCTTTGATGAAATGGATGTATATGGGCACCATCTTCTTTCCATGAAGTCATGCTTGGTGGTGCACAGGGATCTGTTATTTGGCTGGGGCCCACACTTTCTTTGAATGGTCTTAGACCGTAATCTCAAAATGCTAAGGAGCCAAATTCAGCTGTGTTCCTATTTCTCAAGTTAAATATTGCAGTGAGGGCAAAATGCAAAAGCTATCTAACAGAAATCAGTAAGCATTGGTATATAATTTCTAAAAGGATGTTTCTGCACACTGTTGCTTTCTCACCTTGGAGGCCTTGCTGAAACTGTGACTCACTGTAGCTGCTTTGTTTTTCTCTTCTCCTCACAGAATATAGTGGCAGTGGGAGCTGGGTTTTGTGATTGCCTTCGCTGTGGTGACAATACTAAAGCTGCTGTTATTCGACTTGGACTTACGGAAATGATTGCGTTTGCAAAAATCTTTTGCAAAGGGCAGGTGTCTACTGCCACTTTCCTGGAGAGTTGTGGTGTTGCTGACCTAATTACAACATGCTACGGAGGCCGCAATCGGAGAGTGGCTGAAGCATTTGTTAAAACAGGAAAGGTACAGTACCTGAAGTTCATTATTTTCTCTCAACAATAGATATTGTTGCAGAATACCAACAGGTCATCCTGAATGTAGCACTTCTGAAATACCATAGCTACACTAGTCATAAGGTAATAAGCCAACAGCAGTATTATTTCCTCCTTCCTTTGTCCCATAAATTGGTATGATACAGAGAAAATGTTAGGGAAGCAGTTAAGCCTCAGAGAAATTAGGACACAGGTTACGTTTAGATGTCAGCAAGCTCCTATGTAACCTATATCATGTAGGCTACGGTGGGAAACCTTTTCCCTCCCAGTGGCCAGTTTAAAAATGAGTAGAAGCTCAGAGAACCACATAGAGGTTGGGAGCATGGTTGCTTAAAGGGTGCACTCAAGAAAAGTAAGGTCTAGATCATGGATTATGCCATGCATCTGCCCCCTAGCCGTGTGTGTATGCCCTCATCTCTGCTCCCTTACCGTGAGCTCAGTTTCTTCAGTGGTTTGAGATAGGAATTGGATCCAAGGGCCAGATTCAGGAATTGGAAAGGGCCCACATAAAAAACTTCCCACAGACCACGTTTGGTCCCCGTGCCTGAGGTTCCCTACCCCTGGTGTAGGTGCTTACCTTTCACTTAAGAACATAAGAAGTGTCATACTGGATCAGACCAATGGTTAATCTAGCCCAGCATCCTGTCTCCGACAGTGGCTAATCACGGTGACTTGGGAGAAGCACCCAACAGGTCACAATGGGGGAATCCATTCCCTGTTGTTTTCCCCCCCATCTCCTGTCATGTTCTCCGATCCTGTCCAGCTAATAGCTGCTAATGGACCTATCTTCCAGAAACTTGTCCAAACCTCTTCTAAACTCAGCTATAGTACTGGCCCTTACCACAGCCTCTGGCAGTAGATTCCACAATCCAATTATACGCCGAGTGAAAACATATTTTATTTGTTTTAAACTTGCCACCCGTGAGTTTCATGGAATGTCCCCTAGTTCTAGTACTAGTTGAGAGGGTAAATAACTGCTCCTTGTTTATTAGTTCCACCCTACTCATGATTTTATAGGCCTCTATCATATCTCTTCTGTCGTCTCTTCTCCAAGCTGAAGAGCCCCAACTTACCAAGCTTCTCCTCATACGGGAGCCTTTCCATGCCCTTGATCATTTTTGTTGCCCTTCTCTTGCAATATTCAGAAGTGGTACTGCTGTTTTAAGGTCACTGAAGAACATGCTTTCTCAGTGAAGGTCAGACCAGGCTATCGTATGATTTATCCTTGTCTTCCTGAGCTGAAAAGCAAGAGGGACATCCTCAGCAAAGAGGAATGGATGGGTGGAATTTTTTCTGCAGATTTTTTTCACATCTGAAAGTAGCCTTCTATTGTGAACAATGGAGTCGAATTTTGTGAGAACTGTATAAACATTCAGCTTATCAGATTCAGCGTATGCAGAGTTAAATAAATGGGACAGCATGAGTTTTACTCGAGCACTACTTTATCCTCCTAGCTAAAATTGTCAGTATCTTTGAGTAAATTAATGATTTCCTGGTCACATGTGGATAAAATACTATAGTGTCTACACTCCAAGTTTAGAGTGCAATGCAGCAGCACTCCTGTTCCCTGCTACTCACCTGAGCAGCAGGGCTTGCAATGCAGGCAGGAGATGGGGGCACTGTTGCATTATGCTGGAAACTTACAGGATATGTCTTTTATAGCAGAGATGGGGAACCAAATGCGGCTCATGGCTAGTCTGTTTCTGGATCTCCCATGGCCCCTGAATCCAGGTCCTACCCTCATCCACTGCAAAACTGAGCTCAGGATAAGGGAGCAGAGCTGAGGGCATGCACACAACTATAGGGAATGGAACCATTGCACAGATCCATGATCTGGACCCTCCTTTTCTTGAGGACACCCCTTTAAGCACCCCAACTTCTGTGTAGCTTTCAGAGATTGTGTGAATTTTCATAGGGGCCCCTGGAAGAGAGCTTTTTCACCACCCCTGTACTTGAGTTGCACAGTGCCAAGAAACCACGATACCTTTTGAGTATGTTAATATTTTTAGCTGGGCATATTCTATACAGCCTTTAAAATTCAAGATATTGTGATACAGAATTCAACTAATAAGCAATGCATTTGTTAGTCCGGCAGCTGGGGAAATGTATTTCTTTGAGTTATCCAGAAATTTGTATTATGCAAGTTCAGCTTAAGTGTGTGACCCCACTGTAGTAGGGGTCCCCTGACTCCCCCCATGGCATGAGTAGTTTCTATGTAGTATAACACCTTGCATCATGTCTGAACACTTCATTGCTACTGGTTAATATAGTGTCACATTTGGACAGGCGCCTAGAAGTTACCCTAGCCAAATGTTGACATCAGTTCTTCATGGCATATCTGATCCAAAGCCCAATGAAGTCATTTGGAACAGTTGGCAGTGGCTGCTAGTGTGCTTTGTAGCAAACCCTGTGTCTACCACTTAAGTGACAGTTAATTTAACATATGCTAGTATTCTATTACTTTGGCTAGGCAGTATTCGGGAGCTGCTTGAGGCACTTCCAGGGGCGTAGCTAGGGTGGAATGGGCCCCTGGTCAAGATGGGCCCCCCTCTTTGGCGGGCCTGGGGGCGCTGCTATCAAACACACAAGACACCCAAAATGCAGCCAGCCTATTAAGCGCGTTATGCCATGCAAAGAGACCTATTTTTATATATATATAATCAGTTGTGCCCCCATAATCAATTCACACTGTCCCCACCTCATAACCAGTTTATTTGCGCTCCCGCCCCCATATAATCAATTTTATGCTGCCCCTCACCCATAACCAGTTTATTTGCACCCCCGTGGCAGCATGAATTGATTATATGGGGGGCACAAATGAACTAGTTTTGGGGTAGGGGTTTAAAGACCATATTCCTGTTAGCAAGAACTTAATTAAGAAGAGTTAGTGAAATAACAGCCATAATAATGTCGGAACCATATTTGCAAATTTTCCAAGATAGATATTACTGTACATCCTAAATTCCTACCTAAGATAGTATAAGTAAGACAGTTGTGAGAATGTGGCCCTTTTTACACAGGCATCTCCCACCCATGAACACGCAGATTTCTTATATTCCTAGAAAGGGTTGGAAGGAACTGTCATTCTGAGGGGGGGAAGAGTGCTTTTTATACTCGAGAAGCTTGAGACCATCACGAGGTCTACTATTTGAATAGGGTGAGCATGCACAACCCAGTTGTGAGAATGTTAGGAAACATCTCGAACAACCTTCTGTACAAGGCAACAACCTTCTGATCACTCTCATGGGGGAGTTTGTTTACAGACAGCTTTATCTCCCAATCTGATTGGTGTCCCAGTGTTCCTGCTGTGCAGTGCTGCTGCTGCAGGGCTACTAGCAGGCAGAGGTAGGTGAGGGATGGGGACTCTCCCATGATGTGGGGGTGCCCTGCACCCACACCTCCTCCAGCCCAGGTGCAGGACCGCCCCCGCAGCGGGGCCAGGCAGCAGCCCCTGGAACCTAGCAGCCCCTGGCTTTATACCGGTTTCGCTCAGTGGATGCTATGCCCCTGGACACTTCTCATGGATTAATAGACCCTCTGTTTTTCAGTGATTTTTTCTGGGCTTGTGAAGCTTTGTGGTGATTGACATTATTATTTATTTTTAATGTTAAGACCATTGAAGTGTTGGAGCAAGAGATGCTAAATGGCCAGAAGCTCCAGGGACCACAGACCTCTTCAGAAGTGTATCGCATTCTCAAGCAGAAAGGATTGGTAGAGAAGTAAGTAAGAGAATGTGGGGCAGATTTTCCACCTAACTTTTCATTCTTTTGGTTTTGGAGCTTGTGGAGTAGTTGTTGTTTTTTTGTTGTGTTAATTTTTACCATCTGACCATACTTTTCAGCAAACACAGAATGACTTAAAACCTGACCCAAAATACATTCACCAAACCAAAAAACTTAACAGTTTAAAAAGACACTTAAATGTACAAGAGTTTTCTTACAATACACACAAAACCACAATTCAGTACAATTACAATTCAAAACACCTTCCACTTCATACATTGCAACAAAACATAAACGCCAAAAAACGTAGAAATTAATTCACGCTTA
>QEPC01004101.1:1883053-1895629 GCA_003113815.1 Sphenodon punctatus
TTTAATTTATTTCATTGGTTTCAAAATGGGGACAGCGCCCCATTGAAACCAATGCAATAAATCCGGTACCGGTATACCGGATTTAAACCGGGAATCCGGTTTTCGGGAAATCGGTAACCGGTAAATCCGGTAGCCGGTATTGGGCCCGGGGTCCCACCCCTAGTCACCATCATTCATGCTTTTTATCACCACGAGGCTAGATTACTGTAGTACGCTCTATTTGGGGCTGCCCTTGGTGCCTGTTCGGAAGGTGCAGCTGGTGCAAAATGTGGTGGCCTGGTTCCTTTCAGGGGTGGGTTGCCATGAGCACGTTACACCTGTGCTTTATAGTCTGCACTGGCTACCTAAAGCTTTCCAGGCACTATTCAAGGTGCTGGTTCTGACCTTTTTAAAACCCTAAAGCTTTAACGTCCTTCATTCAGCCTTTCCTTCCATTCTCCATTGCGACTCCCTTTAGTTGGCTGGGAGCACTCGCTTGGGGGTACCCCCTGATAATCTTGTTCATATGACAAGGCCCCATAGAGAGGTGTTTTCTGTTGCTACTCCTATGTTTATGGAACTCCTTTCACCTGGCAGCCCGTCGGAACCTAAGCCTAAGCATTTTCCAGAGGCAGTGTAAAACTATTTATTTTTGCAAAGCATTTGGCAGACAGGATATGGGGTTGAGGTGGGAGGGTTTAGGTGGAGGGTGGGTTTTTAATGTTTTAAAATAAAAGAGAGGGTGGAAAAGAGGGAAAAACCAACCAGGAGCCTACAGTTAAGGAGCTATGCCCATGTGGCTTTTAATTTGGGCTCTTTTAAAAAAAAAAAAAAAAAAAAAAATTTGTCTCTAGAATTTTAAATGACAGGATTCCTGTAATTGTGATATTTTAAATAATACTAGATCTTTGCTGAGAGGTAAAAATAAAATGATATACTAACCACCATTTCAACCCTTAGCAGAAAGGGATGAGAAGACAAACGAAGAGGAAGTTAAAACCCTTTTTCTTCAGTTTGAAGCAAGTTAGTTGGCAAATTATATTCTGGGCAACAAAAAGCATTGCTGGCTTGATTGGTTGCAATTTTCAGAGATTGGCTCATTTCACAAATGTATTGAAATCCTATATTTGTTCCGCACTCATCTCCTCAGCATGAATGCCTCATTCATTCATTCTGTAGAATCCAATGTTTTTAGGCTTTCTTTCTCCTCTTCAGCTAAAAAGATGTAATAAACTGATCTTGTTTGCTTTTTACCTAGGTTTCCACTGTTCACTGCTGTATATCAAATTTGCTTTGAAGGGAAACCTGTCCAAGAGATGATATCCTGTCTTCAGAGTCACCCTGAGCATATATAAAACTGATTCCTGCCTTTGTTCCTGCAATTGTTCCTGCCTTTCAAATTCATGTGTGGATTCAAGTGGATGTAATTCAGCTTCACAAGTCTACCCAGTAGGCAACCATAGTAATATAACTGTGTATGGATTTCTCTATTCCACCCCCACCCACCCCACCCCACCCAGTCTAATTTGATAGAATAGTGCAGTGTTCGATTGGTAACTGTCACTTTACTGGCTAAAATGCAATGTTTTTTTCAGATATAAGTTGAAAAGCTTGCATTCTCTCTAGAAATATACATGTGTGTGTCCTTTTTACAGTAGAAAATCTCATTTGTTAGCAATCTTTCATTCTAAAATTCCTTTTTTTATTTAGGGTCCCATCCTACACAGACTAGACCGTGAAGAGAGACAATTTTAATGGGAATTAGATCAGGCCCGAACACCTTATGAAGGTGGGGCTATGTATGCTAGAATTTGTTTTTATTATTCTGTGACGCAGATTTTAATCAGGTTTTCAGTGATCTTAGTTAATTAACAAACACTAATTAAAAGTAAGTGATAGCTTCTATTCAAATGGCAGGTGGGTGGGCATGTCATTTTAACAGACTCTTAGTTTAGCAGATTTTAGAAATAGATAATTCTATATTAATTTTTAAAGCGGGTTTAATCTTTTAAGTCTAATTTTAAGGGTATGCTAGGGGAATGATACACATGATCTCCCCACTCCATAATTATCCCTTTTAGATTGTTCTTTGTGGTTTGCCACAAAAATCCATCTTGATTTTACTTGCTGCTCCTGGGTACCACCTTTCCATTCGGAAGGACCATCAAGGAGCTTTTTTTCCAGAGCAAACCCTTTGCATTGGGAACACCATAAATCACCTGTGTGCTGTACCTGTGGCTCCATTTTGTGGTATATGTTGTTCAAAACAGCTGTGCTATCATTCTGCTATAGCTAAACCTTTAATTATAAATTGCTGCTCTAGATGCCTTGCATCAGGAACGCCATGGGATTCACAACAGTTAATTGTTTTTTGTTATCAAATGAATTGTAGCCCTTCTTGCTTCTGTGTTCACATCAGTGGCTACCATGACTGACATGTCGGCTGGTCTCTAGGGGCTTAATCCAACTCCCACTGTCCAATAAAAATATTCCCATTGACTTCAAGGGGAGTTTGCATTAACCCTGTTTGGGATTGGTCAAAGTCCATGCTATCTTGACTTACTGCATGTCTTAGAAAAGAAGAAACAGTAGCTGTCTGGGAAGTTAATCTAGCTTTTTAAGGGCTCCTTATGATACAAAACTGTTGAGATGCTGCTGGAATACCTTTTTTTAGAAAGTCTCCGAGTGCAGAAAGATCCATGGAACTTTCTGACATATCCACATACATTTTAAATCTAGCCTTAAAAAGGGCCAAATGTGCATTAAAGGGAGAATCCTAATTTTGGGCCTAAATGAACTACTTATGAACTATTCATAAGTAAGGTTCACATACAAGCTGGTACAGGCCAATGCTGAGCTAGTAAGGGAATGATCTAGCTATCTTGAATATACCCTCCTATTCCTTGAAAATGATAGGATTGATCACACTCACTCTTGCCAGCAGTGCCCTTTACAGGTGAGAAGTTCGGAGTGTGAATTCCACATGATACTTCACTTGTCTGTAAGATAAACTGAGGTCTAGGAACACTTTTAAGTGAGAATGCCAGTGTATTATGCAGACTGGATATTTGTACTGTAACTTTGGAATAAGAGTGAGCATTAAGGCAGCTTCAGTGGAATGGAAGGATGCTTCGCTACAAGGACACTCCTATGAAACTACTTGTATAAAATGCTTTGCATTATTGTAAGCAGATCATGTGAAAGTCTCAATGTTCAGGGCTCGCGAACGGCAATTTCAGTGAGCGTGTTTTTGCCTTTTCTCTTCTTGCTAGTGCTGAATAATGAAAATGGTCGGATGTTAATGTGGCTTAATGTAACAATGATTTTTTTTGTAAAAAATCACTGATGGAGTTTGTGAGAAATGATGCCTGTTCAGACCACTTAAAGGGCATTTTTTATTGCTATATTATAAACGCACATGAGCACACATGCTCCTCATTATGGTATACCTCGCAGTGGGTCTTACGTTAAATAATTGTTTTTAGTAATTAAGCTAGGTACCTTTGCCTTTAATTTAAAAAAAAAAAAAAGTGCAATCCTCTACCGTTAAACTCACCTGGAGTTTTGCCATTGACTTCTGAGTTCAGGATTGCAGCTGATATGTATAACAATTTTTTTAAAACTACATATAAAGGACTCTATAAGCTGAATGTGGTGACGGTCTTATACTCTCTCCTCCACTTGAGTTGAAGATGGTTTTATGTGAAGCCATTCTGTGGTGCTGCCTTTCTTCAAATATACTATTCTACATGCTTTTCTTCCAATAAAAATGCAATGTTCTTGTCATTAAGAAATTTATATTGTGTTCTTATTTCTTTAGCTATTTATTATTCCACCATTCATATTCTGTTACTTGAGGACACTAGGCTTAGCATTATTTTGTATTCATATTTACTATTATGGTAGTGTAATCCATATAGCAGGGTGAAAGATTATGGTTTGTTCTTACAAACACTCTTGACCGCATCTTGACAGGGAGTGTACCTGAAAAGGCTGTGACTGCTGCAAAGTATTTCAGGCTCTGGCCCAAAATTTATAACTAACTAACTACAGGGTGGTGATCATTTATTCATCTGACCATTTTGTATTCATCCCTATCTGTAATGTCAGATGAATAAATGATCACTCTGTAGTTTGTTGACTTAATCACAAAGGGAACTGCATTACACTTTTTGATAGTACCCAACTTGCTCTTTCCATGTTTCTTTTGAAAACCTGGCCTAAATAAATGTACAGCAGGAACTGGTTGTTACTCAGTATTTCTGAAAACTCTTTTCTTATTTTGGTGCCTCGGAGGCGGCTTTTAAACGAGGTGTTGAAAAGCGCCTCCTGAGTCCCGCGTTGAAAAAAAGCCGCACGGGGAGTGTTTACATGCTCCCCGCGCTGCCGGAAGTGACGTGCTTCCTGTTGGCAGCAGCGGCAGCGCCGCTGTAAACACTCCCTGTGCGGGCTTTATCTCAATGTGGGACTCAGGAGGCGCTTTTAGCGCCTCGTATAAAAGCAGCCTGAGACTGCTTGCGCACGTTACCTGGAGCGGCAATTCTCCTCAAGGCAAATCGCCCTGCTGGGAATCTTACGTTTAACTCTGCATGTGGGTGCGGGGTTAAGTGTCGCCAACTGGGTCCTGCGGCTTTTTTTCTTACAAATGACAGGGATGGATTTTGAGCCCTGTCATTCGTAAGAAAAAAAAGCTGCAGGAGTTGGTTGATACTTTTAATCCCGGGCCCACAAGTAGAGTTAAATATAAGATTCCTAGCCGGGAGATTTGCCGCTCCAGGTAATGTGGGCAAGTGGCCTGAGAGCTGATTTTCAGACTTGATTTTGTATTTGGAGCATGTGCTGACATGACACTGAGCTCTTTTGCAAAATTTGGCCTCTGTTTCAATTGTTGACACTAAGGGCAAAAACAGACATGACGCTAACCACCCTTTAACTACCCTTGGTGGTCATTTATGCATGTTTCAGGGCTGCATAGGGCACCAATACAGCCCTACAACATGCATAAATAACCACCAAGGGTGGTTAAAGGGTGGCTAGCGTCGTGTCTGTTTTCACCCTAAATATTTTAGAATCCTGGTATGCGAGACAGCACATAAATGTTGTTCAGGAATCAGTTTTTACTTTGTTGTTCTGTTAGCACAGACTTAAACTGTGGAGTCTAAACAAGACCTGTTTGACCTATAAAACAAGAGGATCTCTTGTGACATGAATTGTGTTGTCTTTTATTCCACTAGAGGACACTGTTGTGCAAACTAATAGTTATAGATGTCCTACTGCACATTCTCCTCAATGTTTCTATTGAAGCTCCTCTGTTCTTTGTGTTAATATGGTGATGGTACTGTATTTAGAAGAGAAGCTTCTTGTACTTTGTTGTGAAAGACATGCGGAGATTTATTGACCCTATACAATATACAGAAAGTCTACTGAGTGAGGTGGATGGAGAATTGCCAAAACAATACATCGTCCTTCTCCAAGTCCACTCAAGCCCCTTCACTCAAACAATATCCAAGTGAGGGCCCATGAGTATAAGGGTGTGGGGCCAATGACCGAAGTGTCTTACTTCATTCCATGTCATGGCAACCTTTTTGGCATGACCCCTCAGGAAGTTATATCGACAGTGTAGGAAGACGAGTGGCAGAAGAGTAGGAAAACTTTCTAATAGTAAGAATGGTTTGGCAACGGCCCAAATGGCCTACAGAGGTCGCAGGCACACTCTTGCTGGAAGTTTTCAAAAAGAGGCTGAAGAGCCATCTGGTGGGGATCTTTTGGCTGTGGCTCTCCTGCAGCCAAACATTGGGCTGGACTAGATGATCTTTGAGTTCGTTTCAACTCTGATTCTAGGGTAAAAAGAGGGTAATCTGTCTTGGAACAGCTGTCTAATGGAAGGCCCACACCAGCTCCATTGGCTCATGCCTTTTTATGAGCCCATACCTATCTGAGGCAGTCCAAACAAATGCTTATCAGTTTCACACTTTGTCCATCCCTTGAGTTTTTCTGGAAAAGGATGAGGATGGTTCTGACTCTGCAGTGGCAGATTTATGTTGACAGGATTCCATAGCCTGAGTTGTAATATTTCTTCACTGAGTAGAAGCAAACAACCATTCTCCATCTAAACAAGGACAAGCTGGCCTTGCCATTTGTTCCAGAATCATGGGGTTTCTGCCTTAAAAGAGTGCCCAAGAACAACTCATAAAAGAAACGCACGCATTCAGAAATTCCTCCAACTTGGTGAGGAAGCACAAGAAAGCCTGGTGGCCTAGAAGGTAGATACCACCACAGAGAACTAAGCTGACAAGTTCATTTCCAACATGGAGATCAAAAGGGATGTTCTGTGTTTTACCAGTCCTTGCAGCTTATTTCAGGCAGCTTGATTTATTACATCAGTCCCAAACAACCAAAGCACTGACTCAAGTGAATGTAACGCATTTTAAGCAAACTAAATTAGATGTCCAACTTGACAAGGCAATCAGCAGCATTTAGCTGTGCAGCTATTTCTTCCCATTGGTGCCATCTTGGAGTTCATTGCAAGCTGGCAACATTCTAAGAAAAAATGATACAGCATTTGTTTTCTACTGTTAGAAAATAGAAAAGAAATGTACCTTTTTTTTTTTTTGTCTGTCTTTTGACCCCTCAGCTTATTCATCACATACCTTGATACCATCTGTCCCTGGTGGAAGGAATATCTTAAATGTGGGAACATAGGTCAAACACTCAGATCACAGGATTGCACATGATATTCTAATTATAATTCATTAAATTACTCTGGAACTCAGCAGGCCGTTTAGAATAGAATTGTTAAAACACTGCCTTCAGTATGAGAAAAGCTAGGCTAATGCTGAATGCGTCTGAAAAACCTCATCTCACCCTCTCTCTGCCTCAGTTTTTCCCCTCATTTGTAAAACACAGATAATATACCTTCTTGACCAGACCGATGTGAAGCTGGACTTAGAACATCTTGAGATCACAACTAGTATAGAAATAAAGTAATACTGTAAGAATCTTACATATGTATGTGTGCCTGTATGCATTATAAATAAGTAAAATCTAATAGGTTGGTTTTTCTTATGTTTACAATTAACCATGTCTCTAGAGCGATCTGTGTTCAAAGTACTTTTTATATCCTTATGTAGCTCACAAAAAATCTGTGATTATTCCCATTTTACAGATGGAGAATGGGCTGAGAGTGATTTACCTTAGACCCTGCAGTGAATTCATAGCATAAAGACAGGACTTGAACCCACATCTAAGTCCAACAACTTATCTATTAGGCTATACTGGTGCCCTATAAACAGCTTCCTTGGTAGAGTTGTTAGACAAGATTTACAATATACAGTTATTCTTCACTAACAGACAGCAAGCCTAAAACAAATTTAGATTCATAGCCAAAAACAGTTACGGAAGGGGAAAAAATGCTGGCATAGGTCCTACCCCTCTCCCCCCACACATACACTATTCAAACAGGGCACTGATTTAGGTGTTGTGTAGCTGCATACAAGAGTAAGCCGGAGGACTGAAAGCAAACAGCCTTCACTCTTTGGATGAGTAAGTTCCAACTACCCCTCATCTCCTATTCATTATAAACGGTATTAAATTCCCTGAGATTAGTCATGCTGTAGACACTATAGCTGCGTTAGAGTGGAGAATTTGAAGGGCATTTATTCTAGGATCAAAAATACTTTAGTTTAAGAAAGGAGTTAAGGTTTTTACAAAGTCACTTATGCTCCAAAAAGCATAAAAAGTGCAAGTTAGGGCTCCTGCCTTTGCCTTAACCTGTGTGCTATGTAAGCAGTAAGGATATTGTACACGCTTGCATATTGTGCTTGTTTACAACTTAGGCTCCGTGCCCCCATACTTTGCCTCGGTTCTTAGCCCCAGTCCTCCAAGGATGGGGGCAACAGTGAAGCTGGGGACAGTGCTATATAAATGTTTAATAAAAAAAAAAATTTGAAATTGAACATATTGAAATTAATAATTACTGCCTATTGGAAGGAATAGAGGTAACAATGCCAGTTTGGAAATAAATCTTATTGTTGGTTACAGATCCCCTTAAGTGACTCTGAGAGAATACAACGGAGCTGCATTTTGGGAGTGGGTGGGGCAAGAGGGTGCATTAGTGCAAACAGAGTCTATAGTCTCCCTGTAAACTGGGTCTGCTACTAATTCTATATTGGTTCGGATTTCCCACCCTACCCCAGCCCTGTCCTTGTTCTAGCTGCTCGATAAAGATTGTCAGTTAATAAAACAAACCACAATTTCCTGTGAATTTTGGAATAGACTTCAATGCGGACTTGAGCCAGCTGCCTTTTGAGGCAACTGTACCAAGTCATTTCACTTGTTGAGATGGCTACCCCAACCAGCTCTGTCACAGTGCCTCCTAGGAGCTTTAGGAACTTACAAGTGCTGGCGATACTGATCAAAGTGAAACGTTTTGATGTGTTAGTAAGAGAAGATGATATAATTTTAAATGTATTACTCTGGGGGGGATAATAAAAAGTACAAACCTCCCCTTAGAGTGCAGGCCTAGTCCCATTTGTTCCCTTTCACCTGATGTGCTGTCGCCCTCTGCTGTAGCAATACAAGAGAAGAGATGTCTTCATTAATGTCCTAATTTTGAAAACAATCCAGGCTGCCCATCCTAGCAGTTATACACACAAAATGCCCACTCTAAGCTGCTTTCCTCATCCAAATTGGAATTTCCTGCAAATTGCAGATTTATCAGCTACACCCACACAAAGTTCTCCCATCATAGCTCTCCAGCTGCTATAGCCAAGTCCATAAACATTATCTAATAAATCATGTTTCCTACACTGAGCAGGAGGTTGGACTAGGTGAGCTCTGAGGTCCCTTCCAATTCTTAAGATTCTCTTATTCTATGTTCCCCAAATGACCACTTTATTGCACTCATCTCTTCATGTTGGCTCTATTGCAAAGAGTTTCTAAGTAATATAAACCACTACATTTATTTATTTTATTTATTTATTTATTTTATTCTGTATTGTTTAATTAATTAATGATCTGGAAAATGGGGTAAAGAGTGAGGTGGCTAAATTTGCAGATTACACCAAATTATTCAAGGTAGTTAACCCAGGCAGACTGTGAGGAATTACAGAGGAATCTTGCATGACCAGGTGATTGAGGAATAAAATGGCAAATGAAATTCTCTATTCCTTTTGCAATAATACCTAACTTTCGGTTTGCCTTTTTGACTGCTGCCTCATAGTGAGCTGATGTCTTCAAGGAACTATGCACAATGACTCTAAGATCCTTCTCCGGAGTAGTTACACCAACCTTAGAACCTAGCATCCTGTGTGTATAGTGAGGATTATTTTCCCTACATGCATCACCTTGCACTTACCAACATTGAATTTCATTTGCCATTTTAATGCCCATCTCAAGAAAGATACAGCAGGACCGGAAAAGGTTTTAGAGAAGGGCAATAAGGATGATAGAAGGGATGGATCGAATTCCATATGAGGAGAGACTCAAGAGATTGGGGCTGTTCAGCTTGGAGAAGAGGATATTAAGGAGGAATATGACATAAGTTTATAAAATCATGAGTAGCATGGAGAAAGTAAATAGGGAACTGTTGCTTGCTTCCACAATAGCAGAACAAGGGGACACTCTTTGAACTTAAATGGCAGCAGATTTAAAACAAGCAAAAGGAAGCACTTTTCCACACAGTTGTGGAATTCATTGCCAGAAGAGACTGTGAAAGCCAGCGGCATAATTAGCTTCAAATGGAAACTGGATACATTCTTAGAGGATAGAACCATAAACACCTACTAGTTGGGGTTTAAACCCCTGGCTACCTGTAGTTGGGAGTGGTCAGCAGGAGGTTGGTCACACCTCCATGAGCTGTATATGTACTTCTCTTGAGCTACTGGGTGCTGGCCACTGTTGAAGACAGGATGCTGGGCTAGATGGTCCACTGGTCTGATCCAGTATGGCACTACTTATGTTCTTACCAATCAGACTGCAACCAAACTGTCTTTAGTTTAGATCTGAGAAAAATGCAGACTAATAAGTTACAGACAGGCATAGTTAGCCCATTTCAATACATAACATTTCCTAATTGCAGTGTGCTCAATACTGTACTCATGAGTGTCTGTCTCTATCTTTCTGTCTCTGGTTCAAGGAATTTACAGTTTTCTGTAGCCATATTATGGGAATTTGTACTTTACATATGCTGTATATTTCTACAATCTCATGATCATGCTCTTTAACTCGACTGGAGTGCATATTTTTATGCACAACCTGCCAAAAGTACATCCAGTACATATTTTCATAACCTAATGTTCACTTTCCATATCGTGGCTGAAAAGTAATGAGGGGGGGGACATCATCCAAACGCCCACGTCTGAATCTATCTTTGTCTCAAGTGCACTCATGAACCTCTCACTGACATAAGTGACTGCTAACTTACCTTTTGCTAAAAGTTACCTGTGAAGAATGCACTTCTGGGATAGGCTGTAATGCATGGTACATACTAGGTGGAAACAGAAGTGACCATGTCACAGCAGCAGCCTGGCCTGTGCCGGGAAGCTGCAGCCGATAGTCTGGACTGGGTTGGGACACTCACCACACAGTCCTGTGGCCAGGCTGTCAAGGAGGGCAGTCACAGCCTCCACCATGATAGGCAGTCCTGACAGAATCCATCTGGGCTGAGTCATGGTGGGCCATGCCCCACATGAGCACCCGCTTTGCCCTGACTGGGTGAAGTCTAGCCTGGGCTGTGACCTAGAACTAATCTGGAGGTCACAGCCTGGGCTAGCCTCCAACATGGTCCGGGGCAATCACAGGTGAACATCTGATGAGACCTCAACAGACATGTTGGTGGCTCGTGGGCTAAAGCGCGAGAATGCGGGCCACAGCGGGCCACTGTCCCATTTGTTTTTACCCACTGTCAATCCAAAAAGAGGCAGAATAATCTGACTAAGATTAAACTACAGTGTTTGACTACATATTGTCATTATTTAATATTGTCAGTTAGTGCCGTTCCTTCTTTCCCTAAAAGAAAGGAATTTGGTGTGCGTGAAAGATAGTGGTAGCTAAAATCTTACTACTTCTGTCAGGCAGGGAAAACATAGGCAAATACATTACAAGCCTCTTAAGAGACTGCATCTAGATCAGGACTGTGTTCTAGGTTTGTGTTTCTTCTAGAACTTTTGTAATTTAAATGTTACCATAGAAATTAATGTAACTAATAATGGGGATACATTCTGATTCTAAATAGAACAAGCATTTTATTGATGACTGAAAAGAGTTCGTTAAACATAGGGTGATTTCAGACGTTACGGCCGGGCACTTTCACCACGGCCGGGGGCGAAGGGGGGAGCCAACAGACATTCCCCCCTTTGCTCCCGGCCGTAGGGACCACCGAACCATGGCCCGTGGTCAATGCGCCCGGATGTAACATCTATAGGCGAACCCCCCCTCCCGGCGGGGGCAAGGCCGCACAATGCAGCGTGCGGCTGCACGGTCCCGCCCCCTGCACTCCCCGGCCGCCCTCCCTCCCCGAGACAGGCAGCCGCAGTGGCCTATCCGGCCGCTGCCGCTGCCCACCACTGGGTCCCCGGAACACAGTGGAACACCCGGGTCCCCAGAACACCGGGTCCCCGGAACACAATTCCCCCTAACCACGCTTCGTTCACCACCGTGGTGCGGGAGAGCAAAGCATGGTTAGATTCACCATGGGGGGTGGTTGACTGAGGTGAACATCTGGATGTGCGCAAACAGACGTTCACCTCCGTTCACACACACACACACACACACACACACACACACACCACGGTTGACTGAGGCTGACTGTGGTGATTTCAGACAAATGTAACATCTGAAATCACCCTTAGTTATTCAAAACAAAATAATTTATGCCACAACTAATCTAACCTCAGAAGATACCACAAAAGAAGTTGTACAGGAGTACACAAAATAATTTGCCATCTTGAGCACTGAAGGATAAAGACTAAAAAATGGAGAAGGGTGCAAATGTAGAGTGGTTACAAATAGGGCTGATGCAGCAGCAGCTGTTACCGCACCGCAATTCCATTCCTAAACCTCGGCATCCCACGTTGTACCTCGCAGAATTCCGCCCGGTACCCCGCGATTCTGCGATTCTTCCACTACAAGAATCCGCAGATGCAGCATGTATGTGTTTCACCGATTTGCTGATCATTACCATTGTCGCATAAAATCAGTGGTCTTTTCCCGCGTTCCGCCAATTTAATATATGAGAGACAGTCATGAGCATTTATCACGGTTCCGCGAAGGGAGTATGACTATGCAGCCGCTGCTGCGCTGTGCTGTCACACTGCTGGTGCTGTGTGTCTCTCTGTGCCGCAATAACTGCCAATCATCTCAGTACATACATGCATGGACAACATGTTCTGGTTGGGAGTTCAAGGAACGGTGTTTTTATTTTATGGCAAATTGATCTTTTATGTAAACGTAAATTGATCTCCAAACTAAAGTTTTTTGACCAAAACTCCTGGTGGGAGTTTAAAGTGACCTGTGTATTGGCTGACCGAGTCATTTTTTACATCATAGGACCGGCTCAGAAAGTTGAAGGAATGAAGTGTGAAGTCCATGCAGAAGAGT
>QEPC01004101.1:1903007-1914065 GCA_003113815.1 Sphenodon punctatus
CCTTTGAGCATTCCAATATCGTTACCACCAGAGTGTATAACAATGCATGAAGGAAGGGAAGAAATGGAGGCAATGTATTGCCTTTCATTCTTTAAAGCAGGCAATACATTAGACCATCACATCCCCCCCTTCTAATCCAGTGCACTGTAACATTTTCCAAATTCAAATCGACATCGGTGTGTTCTGTGCGGCAGACTTGCTCTAGTCTGGTGATGTAGGAATCACCAATGAACCAAATATTCTTCATCATTAATACCTAATGGAATAAGATGAAGAAGTTACAGCCAGAATTCCATTTCCCATTGAAACTAATGGAAAACAAAAATGAAACTTAAAAATGAAAACGAAAACTAAAGACAACAAAACCCACAAATTTTAAAACTGAAAACAAAATTGAACAATTACATGGGCCCCTTGTGCACACTCCTACTGCCTACTGGTAGCTGGTAATGGTTAGCAGGAGATGGATTACATTTCCATGACCCTTGCAGGGTTGGTATGTTGCTTGGGGAGACCGTTGGACCCACCTGATTGGAGCTTCTCTTCCCTCCCCATCTCCCAGGTATTTTTTCCTTTAAAAAGGATCGCTAGTTGCCAGGAGCAGAAGCCCTTGGGCAGCAGTCTCTGGGCGACAACCAAAGGGCGTAGCCTATTTGGTGGCTGTTCAGGTGGCGGAAAGGGCAGGGAGCTCCCTCTCTCTGTTGGAGTGTTCCCTGACAACAGTGGAAGCACCATCCTCATCAGTGTTGGTAGTGATGACGACTCCAGTCTGCAGCTAGGAAGGAAGACAGGGATTGAGACTTCTCTTGAGCTCCCGGAGCTGGCAACTGTTGGAGACAGGATGCTGGGCTAGATGGATTGCTGATCTGACCCATTATGGCACATCTTATGTTCTTCTGTCTTATATGCCTTGGTTGCCAATGGCTGAATTATTCAATATCCACTTATGAACATCAGTTGGGCTATTTCAGCTAGGTTGTCCCTCCCAAGGTATTGTCTAGAACAGGGGTGGGTAACCTATGACCCATGGTTCAAATCCAGCCCGTGGCTAGGTTTTTTGGGGGCCCTTTTCAATTCCTGGATCTGTCCCATGTGTCCACCAGTAGTCTCTACCCTCAAGCACTGAAAGAGCGACCTCATAGGAAAGGAACAGAGATGAGGGTATGCACTCAAGGATAGGGGATGAGCCCATGGCTCAGAGGATCTAGACTTTCCCTTCCTTCCCCCATCCTGGGCATATTCTTTGCATGCCCCCACCCCAACTCCTTTCCAGCCCACATAGTTTGTACTAATTTTCAAAGCAAACTTTGGAGGGAAACAAATCTTCATTCTTGGCCTAGAACCTCTCCAAAACCAAGCTTTGGATCTGCTATGTCCAAAATCAGCACACAGTATTTTTTGTCCAAGAGACTCTTCTTTGGCTGGTTCCAGAAGCTTAAAAAGGACTATGAATTCCACCCAGCAGCAACAAAACTGATGATGTACTGCTATCACTGAAGGAGCAGCTGAACCACTTTGGGATCTCAGTATTTATCTATAAACAAACATTATTGTCTGCTGTTGGAAATGGTATTTACCTGCAGCTGTTTGAGCTGGGCACAGCCACTGTATAAACAGTACGAACAGTCTGTTTGTACAAACTCATGCACACATTAAGCGAAAGTGTCTGGCACTGAAACTTTTTTCACTGTTTGCTATTATTTATTTGCAGGGCAGTAATGCCTATAGGATCCACTCAGGTTTGTGTCATAGTTGTCACTGTACCTACATATAGAAATATCATCTAAATATAAATCCTGTGATTTAGTGGGAGTGAGTAATTTTCCTTCAAAAACATATCGAAGACCTAAGAAAATATGTTTGTGTGTTATGCTAATCGCCTGTCCAAGTCTTTAAATAACATATCTCCCGCTGTGAAATATAACTGTTTAGATTCATAAACAGATGGTGATAGGTTTGCAGCTTATGTAGCTAATAATTTAAGTCAGCTTATGTAGCTAATAATTCTAGTCAGTTTATGTAGCTAATAATTTAAGGTCATGCCATGGTTTCCATTAATATAAGGTTTTGCTTAATTGCATGGTTATTGGACTATAACGAAAATGTCTATCTGAATATGTCATCAAGTTTCTTTTATGGAATCCTACTCCTCAAGCAGAAGCATTTCTTTGATTTTAGAAGGAGGAAGAGCATGGAGTGTGACTATTTCCCAGTATGATTACTGTAATTTGCATGACTTTCTAGTACTCAAATGATGGGGGAAACTAGGGGGGCCTTAATAAAAACTCCAAACCCCATCCCCTGAAGCTTGCCTCATGGATCCCCACCCAGCTCCTCCCTCCTTACATGAATCAGTGAAAACCATATATGGAACTAACAGTGGGTATTTTCAGACGTTACGAGATCACCCTCAACCACGGTCAATTCCTATGTGGTGAGCGCGATCCCGCAATGTCTGTTTAGTGTTACGCCAGATGCTCACCCCCGTGAATCACGGGGGGGAATCAGATTTACCACGCTTCCGTCCCTACTCACCAGAGGAGATGTGTCGCGTGGCCCCGTCCCCTCCCCAGATTCCCCGCCAGGATCGGGCGGCATGTCTGTTGGACGTGCCGCTTTGATCCCAGTGGGGAATCCTGAAGGTTGTTTCCGTGACGGGGCCAATCAGTCCCGTCACGTCTGAAAATACCCAATGTGATTCTCTGAGTGGCTATAGACCATGCTAGCTGCTATTAATTAATTATTATTATTATTATTATTATTATAACAAGCATTTATATAGTGCCAGCCATGTACCTGGCGCTTTACAAAGAAATGCAGGCATGAATCCCACTTAAGTGACTAGAACTTGCACTAAGTGCTAGCACCAGTTCTGTCTAGTTGGAAGATGATTGTGCTCTTGTAGACAGACTCATATAGTCCATGGGCCAAGAGCTGAAAATTCACATATCGGTATCCCAGTAAGGTGGCAAAATTTCATTCTGTTTTTCTGAAATATATATGTCTGTGGATTATGTTTTCACGTGATAACCAGTTCCGAGTGGTAACTTAATAGTTTTATGATTTTATTTATTTATCAAAAAAATTGATACCCCGCCCCTCATGGCAGCTTACAATAAGCAAATAAACATGAAAACATTAAAATATATAAAACAACTTATAGCAAGGAGGATTTTAAAAATCCCTTCCTCTCTCCCCAAACCATTCCCCGCACCCTTCACCCATCTCCCCCGCCACACATCAGGCAGAACAGCCAGGTCTTATAACTTCATTGAAAAGAGGGGAGATCCGGGGCCAATCAGGCCTCTACCAGAAGGGAGTTCCACAACCGCAGTGCGGCCACCAAGAATGCCCTTCCATCATGGCCCTCCGGAAGACTCGGGGGACCTCAAGGAAGGCATCCCCAGATGACCGCAAGGGCCAATCTAGGATCCGAGGGGTGAGGAGGTCCCGCAAATAGGTAGGGCCTAGACCATTTAGGGATTTATAGGCAAGCACCAACACCTTGAATCAGGTGCAGAAGTCTACAGGCAGCCAATGCAGAGATCGGAAAAATGGTGTAATATGCTCCTGGCGGCCCAATCCCACCAGGAGGTGGGTCATCTGGATACAGATAACACTGCATGCCAAACCCCCTGACCAACTCGCGGAGCAGCTGCATGTACACATTGAACAGGAGAGTGGACAAGACAGAACCCTGCAGGACTCCACACAAGAGGTCTCGGTATGATGAAAAATGATCTCCAAGCATCACTCGCTGAGTTCTTCTGGTCAGGAAGGAACAGAAACATTCAAGAACATTCTTACTATGGATCAGAAACTGGTTAAAAGATAGAAATCAAAGGGTAGGACTAAATGGTCAGTTTTCACAATGGAGAGATGTACAAAGTGGTGTGCCTCAGGGATCTGTATTGGGACCGATGCTGTTTAATGTATTCATTAATGATTTGGAAAAGGGTGTTAAGAGTGAGGTGATCAAAGTTGCAGACGAAAGTTATTCAAGGTAGTTAAAACATGAGCAGAATGTGAAAAACTGCAACAGGATCTTACTACACTGGGTACCTGGGCATCTAAATGGCAAATGAGATTTAATGTGGACAAGTGCAAAGTGATGCACATAGAGAAAAATAATCCAAACTATGTGTACACGATGCTCGGTACTAAGCTAGGAGTTACCACTCAGGAAAAGGATCTGGGGGTGGTTGTGGACAATACAATGAAATCCACAGCACAGTGTGCGGCAGCAGTCAGAAAAGCAAACAATGTTAGGAATTATTCAGAAGGGGATAGAGAATAAAACTGAGGATGTCATAATGCCTCTATACAAATCAATGGTGCAACCGCACCTCGAATATTGTGTGTAGTTCTACTCGCCCCATCTCAAAAAAGACACAGCTGAACTAGAAAAGGTACAGAGAAGGGCAACAAAAATGATCAAGGGCATGGAAGGGCTCCCGTATGAGGAGAGGCTTGGTAAGTTGGGGCTCTTCAGCTTGGAGAAGAGACGACTGAGAGGAGATATGATAGAGGTTTATAAAATCATGAGTGGTGTGGAACTAAAAGACAAGGAACAGTTATTTACCCTCTCAACTAGTACTAGAACTAGGGGACACTCCATGAAACTCATGGGTGGCAAGTTTAAAACAAATAAAAGAAAATATTTTTCACTCAGCGTATAAATTGGGTGGTGGAATCTACTGGCAGAGGCTGTGGTAAGGGCCAGTACTATAGCTGAGTTTCAAAGAGGTTTGGACAAGTTTCTGGAAGATAGGTCCATTAGCAGCTATTAGCCAGACAGGATCAGGGAACATGATGGGAGCTGGGGGAAAACAGCAGGGAAAGGATCCCCCATTGTGAACTGCTGGGTGCTTCTCCCAAGCCACCATGATTGGCCACTGTCGGAGACAGGATGCTGGGCTAGATGGACCATTGGTCTGACCCAGCATAGCACTTCTTATGTTCTTAAAAACCATCCCGCCCACTCCTGCACGGTCCTGTAGGTGCGTCACCAACAACTCATGGTCAACGGGATCAAATGCAGCTGACATATCTAATAGAATCAGTAGGGTCAATCGACCCTGTTCCAGTTCCTGGCGCAGGTCATCGACCAACGCCACAAGCACAGTCTCGATGCCATAATGCGGACAAAATCCAGACTGCGAGAGATCAAGAAAACCAATACAATCCAGATGCTCCCATCAAGATGACCAAAACAATATATCTTTAAATTCCAGCTATAATGTGATGCGAGTGACTGATTTTAATTTTTAAAACACCATTGGAAAGCCAATGAAATCTGCTACAAATAAAGTATACTGATAATTGTGTTATCCATAACCGTTTTCACGGTATAAGCCGTAGAACAAGGAAACGTCCATCCCTCCCACCCATTTTTATACGGTTTACTGCATGTCACACTTTACCTGCTGCGGATATGCACGTGAACATCAAGAGACAATTTTAGCTTATTCTTTTGCCTTTCCAGTGAGCCATGGCATGAATAAATTATTATAAACCATAGTTAGAAGCGTTTGAGCAAATCCACGTTTATATGATTTTAGCCAATGTATGGCTAACACATAACTTAGTATTATTGTAAAGAAATGTCTATTAGTTTTGGGAGTTTAACAATGGTTTAATATACAACAATGCATCGTTTCAAACGTTACTTTCGTCATTTCACACCTGCCAACCATTTGAATATTTGTCACCACTCCAATCATCTTCAGAGACCCCCAGCTCAACTGCATAGTCTACAACTTTTTTTTTCTGGTTGCTACTTGTCTGTAGTTTGCACGTATCAGTGCAAGTAAGGTCTTTTTCACATTAGGCTCTCCCACTCATGAACACCCAGAAAACTGAGTTTCATGAGTGGGAGAGCCCCATGTAAAGGATGCGGCACAGGCGCACACGAAGAGTGGGCATGCGTGCATGCATGCTCCTGCTTAACATGCATCCCCCATGCATTAACACACAGGGAGCAACCGGAAAAAACAGAGGTTGCTCCATGTGTATTGATGAGTGGGGTGTGCGTGGGGATGCGTGTGCGCCCATATGTACACCCCACCCATTCACCGCATGCACACCAGCGTGACCACAGATACCCCCCACACCCTGCGGGAGCCAGGTAAAAGTGGCCTAAGTCTATTGGATAGGCATGTGCAGCTTGGCAGTTGACAGGAATGCACACACTTGCATGAAAACATCTTCAAAACTGCTATTGGTGCTGGCGGTTCATGCATCCACTCTATGACAAGATTGTCATCTGTGTCTGTCATCCATCTGCAATCTTTTGGGCTAGTTACAACTGGTTGGTTTTGTAGCCAGCTCCTCCAAATGCCTGCCTGGAAGTTGGTCCAAAGAGTGCATGAATAGGCAGTCTTTATACGGTGGGAGCTGTCAGTATGTACTATCTGAGTACAGAAGCATGTTTCTGAGGCGGTTGAGAGGCATGATTTGTCAGGGCAGCAGTAAGTTGACACATCCAGATATCCATCCGCCCAGGATCAAAAAAGACGAAGCACATGTCCAAGCTTTTGTGACGAACAATTGGCTGAATCCAATTTGCCACGATCAGGCAGATTTGGTTAGCTTACCCACTGGTGTTGCAGCCCCCCCTGACTTGACCAATGAACCTCTCACAGTTAATGAAGCTGGGGAAGCAGCATATCAGAATTTCAAGAAGATGCATTTAGAAGTAAGTTCTACACCTAGCAACTTCCATGTCAAGAAGTCAAAACAAAACCTTAAAACATTCTCCAATGTCAACAGAAAGACGACAAGCAGCGTAGGCAAAGTTAAGGAAGTTGTACTCAAGGCTGACAAACTTCTTTGGGCATATGGTCCTTGTTGCCAAAAGTAGACAGCTGCATATGAGAGATGTCTTAGCTCACCCTCTAGGACCTTTGCCTTGGGCACTCGCAAATGATGATGGATCACTCCGCAAGTTCACTCCACAAGTCTGCAATTGCAAGAGAGTTTTTAAAAAATGTATCTCCAGCAGAAAACATACCTGTCCCATCTACCTGCATCATTGATGGAATAAGTTTGGTGCAGAAGATGAAGGGCCATGAGAAGACATTTGAACAGCTGGCAGAATCTGTATTCCGTGTTATACTTCACGAGGGTACGCAGAGTGAAAGGACAGATGTTGTTTTTGACATTTACCTGGAAACTTCAATCAAAGATGCTAAACAATGCAAGTGAGGGACAAATGCTAGTCTGCAGTTGAAAAACATTGCACAAGCTCACAGAATTCAGCAGCTGAGAAGATATCCACTTTAGTTCTCTTGTTTCTGACTACTTTACTTAGGAGGAAAGCTCCTTTAGGTGCTTTAATTACAATAAAGTCAAAGACTCAAATCTTAGTTACTTAGCGTTACTTAATAAGATGTAAAATTACATTACAATAAAGACACAGAGTTTCAAAAGACTTAAAATATTAAGTACAAAAGAAGATAGTTCGAAGATTAAAATAGAGAAGTAATTATTTGCAAATAATATGTGCATCAGCCAGTAGCATCCAGCAGTTGTTATTAACTGAACAAAGAAATACAGTTTCAGCCTGGTTTATATAGGTTTTTTGGCAGCAAAAGAATGTATGACCTAATACAAGAATGTAAGATAGCATCCAACTGTACCAGTTCTGTTTCGGCATATAAGACGTCTTAAATGTGCTGAGACTTCTAAAACAATCCTCACTGCAGCAGTTAGTGAACTAGGGCAAAAGGCATCAAAGATGATCTAAGCAGAATACAACTCAGAGCACTTTGCATACAGCTGATCTCAGCAGACTACATAGCTCACCAAAAGAGGCACACCACTTTTTACATCTCTCTATTGTGAAAACTGACCATTCAGTCCTACTCTTTGCTTCCTATCCTTTAACCAGTTACCAGTCCATAGTAAGACACTGCCTTCTATCCCATGACTTTCTAATATTCCCAAGAGTCTTTTATGTGGGACCTTATCAAATGCTTTCTGGAAATCCAGGTACACTATATCTACCGGGTCTTCCTTGTCCACATGCTAATTTACACTCTCAAAGAATTCCAACAGATTAGTGAGGCATGACTTACCTTTGCTAAATCCATGTTGATTCTGTTGGATTGTGCAACAATCACAAGTAAAAACCCATTGCAAGCCCTGCAAGCTTAATATAATGGGGCTTGTCCAGTAGGGGAAGGTCACGGGATGAAACCGTTTCTCCCCCTCGTCACCGCTCTTCTCCTTTTTCTGTCCTCCATCTTGCCCCATGCAGTCTGTACAGTATGGAAGCATGCCTTCTGAGTTCTTAGTAAAGTTCTGTTTTGAAGAAACTTCTGCTGTGTGTTATTCAACAGAAAGCTAATTCTACAATAGGTTATGGGCCCAAGACATCTTAAAGGCAATTTTGAAGACTAGGAGCATCTCAGAAGGAGTGCAGATTGTGAAAGAAAACTCCCATACAGAGATGCTTACTGACTGTGAGTAAGAAGGCCTAAATCCCAGAAGGGGAAAGGGAGGGAAGCAAGTATGGCAAGCAGCTCAGAGCTCAGACTTTCAGTAGAAAAGCTGAACAATGTAAACTACCAATTGTGGAAGTTTAAAGTGGAAATGCTGCTGTCTAAAGATGATCTATGGGAGGTGATTACCACGAACAGACCAGCAGCAAATCATGAGGCATGGGATAAAAAGGACAGGTTAGCAAAGGCTACAATAAGTTTATTGGTAGAAGATGACCCACTAATCCATATAAGAAGTGAGACAACAGCAAGAGGCATGTGGATTGCATTGCAAAACTTGCATGAGAGAACTAGCCTGAATAGCAAACTGTTTCTACTGAGGAAACTATACATAATGAGGCTTGGCAAAGAAAGTGAAATGCAGGAGCATATAAATGCCATGTTGGAAGTAGTGGCACAGCTGCGCAGCACTGGAGAAGATATAAAAGACAGCCATGTGGTAGCCCTACTCCTCTGCAGCCTGACTGAATNGCTCCTAAGAGGGAAACCAGAGTATGCTTCAGATGCAAAAAGGAGGGACATTTAAAGAAAGACTGCTATATACGGAAAGCAGAACAGCAGAAACTGTCTCCATGAACACCTAAGCAGAGGGCTAAAGTCACAAACAGCAACACAGTCGCTCAACAATGGAGTGGGTGCTTCAGAGCCACACAAGACAGCTCATCCCAAAATTGGTGTGTAGATAACAAGCTACATAACTAGCAATAAGGGATTCTTCACAGGACTGGATCTGAGCAGTAAAGAAAGTAGGGATGTGCAAACAGAGTTCGGGGGTTTGGTTTTGACCTGAACTCGGGGTGTTCAGGCTGTTTGTGAACACCCCGAACCCAAACTGCCCCCCGCCCAAACCAGCCAAAGTTCGGGTTTTGAACCCGTTAAGGCAGGGGGCGGGGGACAGGGGGGAACCAGGTTTTCCCTCCCATCCTCCCCCCTCCAGGCTGCATGGGTGGAAGGGGCACTGGGGCCCATCTCCGCCCTCCCCCTGCCCAGTCTGGTAAAAAAAATTAAAAAAACAAAAAAAAAACCACTCCAGGGATCGACCTACCTGGTGGTGCCAGGGCTCTGGCCCCGGGTCCGGTGGTGGCAGTGGCGGTGAGTCCAGCTCCAGTGGTGCTCCAGAGTGCTTCAGGCCTCTTCTAGGCCTTCCGGGAACTGAAGGAGGGCTTCTGGCCTGTCACCGGTGGCGGCAGCAGGTCCGGCTCCAGCAGTGCTCTGGAGCGCTTCAGGCCTCTTCTAGGCCTTCCAGGAACTGAAGGAGGGCTTATGGCCCCTCATCACTGAAAGAGAGGGGTCAGAAGCCCTCCTTCAGTTCCCGGAAGGCCTAGAAGAGGCCTGAAGCACTCCGGAGCACCGCCGGAGCCGGACCTGTCACCGCTGCCACCGCTGGACCCAGGGCCACAGTCCCAGAACCACCAGGTTGGTCGATCCCTGGGGGGGGTTGTTTTTGTTTTTAAAAACATTTTTACCAGACTGGGCAGGTTGGGGGAGAGGTGAGCCCCGTCACCCCTTCCACCCACGCAGCCTGGAGGGGGAAGGGAAAACTGGGTTCCCCCCCATCCCCCTGAATGGGTTCGGTGAAACCGAACAGGTTCAGGTCAAACAGCCTGAATCCAAACAGTTTTGGGAGGGTGAACACCGAACCCCACAGTGTTCGCACATCCCTAAAAGAAAGGATCTACCTTGCAGATGGGAGAAGCATCAACGCAGAAGGAATTGGACAAGGATTCCTGTACTGCAACCAGTCGCAGGGAGGCACACTGACCATACCCATGAAAGATGTGCTCTATGTGCCCAACTTAGAAGAGGGACTCCTGTCCATGAGGTGCCTGGCAGTGAGGGGGCTCACCATCTGTTTCCAGGTGAGCCCTCCATTGTGCATTTGAGACAAATGCACAATTCAAAGTGGGACAAAAGTACTGGCCAGAGCCACTGCAGATGAGCACCCGTACCGTCTGAGCACAGTGAAAGAACAGGCAAAGCTCACTGTGCACAAGCCACACGATGACTGAATCCACCTGTGGCATAGACGCATGGGACATAGACACCCAGACAGCATCAAGGAAATGCACAGACAGCAGTTGACCAAAGACCTTAAGGTATCAACATGTCCTGTGATCATGAAATGTGACTGTTGCATCAAAGCCAAAACCATGAGGGCTATGTTTCCTAAGAAGAGTCAGAATAGAGCTTGATCTTGTACACAGCGACATCCGTGGCCCAATGAAGGTTCCCACACCAGGAGGCAACTGGTATATGGTAACTTTAATTGACGACTATTCAAGGTACACAATCACGTACATCATGAAGAGTAAAGATGAAGTATTCGACAAACTTCAGGACTATTTGACCATGACGAGCAACAAGTTCCAGCACAGACCAAAGACACTGCGGACTGACAATGGAGGTGAGTTTACAGGAAAGGAAGTAGAGGACTTCCTGAGATGCCATGGAATTGAGCACCAAAAGACAGTGCCATAGATATCCGAGCAGAACAGAACAGCTGAAAGAAAAAACAGAATGCTAACCGAAATTGTTAGATGCATGTTAACAGACT
>QEPC01004101.1:1918885-1944800 GCA_003113815.1 Sphenodon punctatus
AAAAAAATCCGGTACCCCGAAATCCGGTACCGGGTCCGGATTACCGGGTCGAATCCGATAATGCCGGTACGCCCGATACCGGCATTATCGGATACCGGATTCTACCGGTTTCCCACCCCTAATAGAAACTGAACGCCTGAGACTGCAAGCGGAGGAGAGAGAGAGAAAACATCAACTGGAACTCCTAAAACTGCAGACAGATGCAGGAATCCAGTCCACAATACCCTTTGGAAACAACGCAGGAGGCAGAATTCGGGACTACACCCCATTTATTCCACTATACGATGATGGGAATCAATGCATAGATGATTACTTCACAACCGTGCTAATGTGTGACATCAAGAACAGATCCCGAATGAGATGTGGCTCAAATTAGTATTGCCCAAACTCCCAGTGAAAGCAAAAGAGGTCTACAACACAAAAATGGAGGAGAATGCAGTGCTGACTTTTGATGCTTTCAAAAAGGCAGTTCTTGAGGCTTGCAGGATTACTCCAGAAACTTTTCGCCAAAAATTACGCATCTTTAAGAAGGCAGAGGGTATGTCATATTCAGATGTTTGTAATATGTTGAAACAATGTGGGGTGAAATGGTTAGATGCATGTGGGAATGCCACTAAGGAACAAATTATTAACTCTGCATTGCTCGAACAGTTCTATACTTTGTGTAGCCCGAATTTAAAAGCAAACCTGCTGAATAAGGAGATCACAAATCTCAAAGAGGCAGAGGCAAGGGCTGATGCATTCACCAAAAATGCCATCTTAGCTTATGGGGAAAAGAAACCAAACACTGGGGAAAAATCTAAACAAGGGTTTTACCATAAGCAGAATGGGTACAAAAATCCACAATCTGAACAAGGAAACTTGACCCAAACCAAACCAAATGAGAATGGGGGTGGGAGGGAGACAGGGATCACCCAGACTCCACAGAACACACACCTCCCAATCCTCAAATACTGATTCAAAGCAGTGCTTTAACTGTAACCAAACAGGGCATATGGTACGAGACTGCCCCCCAAAAAGGGAGTTTCATGGCCCTAAAAGGGAGTCTGATGAGATTATTGGGACTGTACTTAACCCTCCCCCCCAACGTGTTGATGATCACTATATTATTCCTAACCCACCCACAGGAGTTCAGTTGCTATGAAAACCTGCTACGGTTAACGGGGTAAACTGTGTGGGGAGATTAGACAATGGGGAACACATGGTTATGGTACGGGAGGACTTGATTCCAAAACATAAACACTCATAGAAAGGTTGTGGTATCCCTGGCAACAGAAATCAAGGATATTTTGCCCACAGCAACTGTAGATTTAGAATGGGAGGGCTCAAAAGGACCCATCCAGGTCACTGTACTTCCCAGAAAGGCACAAAATGAAATGTTGGTGGGGAATGCTATAAACAAATGGATGCTGGACGGGAGGGTGGAAAAAGCCCAATCCCAGGAACACGGGGAGCCAGAGAACAACCCGGAAAGGGAGGGTGAGGGGCAACAAGACTCAGAGAGCCCTAAACAAGTTGCACCTCTACCCCTGGAACATGGGGAGACAGAGAGCAACTCTAGTGGAGGGGAAGGGTTACAGGAAGGCTCTAGCAGCCTTACAGATCCTGCACCCCAACCTGTGAACTCCGCTCAGGGGCAGGAAAACCCCAAAGAGGAGTCCCCAAACCAGCCAGAAGTCAGGGGAGGACAAGATTCGGTGAGTGAACTGCAAGTCCCTGTCTCACATGGAGAACTGAAGGGAGTGAAGCCAATGGGTCAACCTGATTCTGAAGCCCAGGACTTGGCACCCCACCTTACACAGGAGGGACCAAATTCTGCAGAATCAAACCAAGTAACCACCGCGGGGGGAGAGTTAGAGGCTGCAGATGCCCCTACTCAACCCAGGGGGTTACAGGATGGCCTGGAGGTTTGTTGTCCTACCTTAAGAGAAGGTGGGAAGCAGCTAACTGAACCCAATGAGTTACAGGCAATCTGGGAGGTGGAGAATTTCACCTTAAGAGAAGGCTGGAAGGTGCAGGAAACCTTTCCTGGGATGGAGGGGGGAAAGATGGGTGTCTCCTCCCCAGGGATAGAAATGCACCATCATGTAATCCTAAAAGACCAGGAGCATCAGTCTAATAGTGAACTGTGCACCTCTGCCTTACCTAAGAAGGAACAGGGAAACGCTGCTGAAGTAGAGACTGGAGGGGAGGAAACAGTTCAGAGTGTCCAGGGTCAAGCCGCTACATTTGGTAAACTGAATCCTCAAGAGTTTTGTGTGGGAAGGTCTGAGGGGATACTTGGGGGTTACCACACCCATGTCACAAAGTAAGACTCCCAAGAAGGAGAAATGCACGATTATACAGACCCAGGGGATCCTGGAGGTACAAACAGAACTTGGGGGCAGGGCACAAGAAAGGCTGCTGACAATAGCCCCTTCACAGAAGCAGTTTTTGGTGGGGTGATTGATTTGAATGCAAAGACATCCACACACAGCATCACAGCCATAGGGGAAATGCAAATGCCAAAAGACAACAGTCTACCCACTGGGAATTACAGCATTGCTCCTGGTGAAAAGTGTTTTCAAATGCAGAGTTACACAGACAACAGAAGGCAGGTGCTCAGTAGTGTTAAAAGTACACTTACTCTACACTCACTCTTGTGTCTCCTAATCATACTTCTGATCTACAGTCTAGATAGCCCACTGCTGTGGGGAGCCTCCCAGCAGTCTCCTTGACTGAGGCACACTGCCAAGCTCCTAGCTCTGGTGCGTACATGTGCGAAATGGCCGCTGGGGCTGTTTTACATACGTGCAGCCCTTTTCCAAAATGGTGGTGGCAGTATTGCTGCCATTTTGGGAAAGGGCAGCCATTCTTTGCATGTGCAGCACCACTGGAAATCTGGATCCCGAACTGGTAGATGTAAATCAGATTGATCCATAACGGCCCAATCCATAACAACCCAACAGTTAAGGATCAACAGGCAGGGACCGCGTCTATTTCTATGTTCTGTACAGCGCCAGGTACATGACCGGTGCTATATAAATGTTTATAATAAAATAAAATAATAATAATCCAAGTCTGGACCGCCTATCCCTACATTTTTTGTGTGAAAAGATTAGTTCTTAGGATGCTTTTTAAAATCTTTCCATTTGTAAAATTCTTATCAAATATACTCCCTCATCTCTGGGATCACATTATATCACTTGAGTTTCCAATTTTCTTTCAGTATGCAATAGACGTTGTACATGGTGGAGGCAGGGAATCTCAACCCATTGCCCAATCTGGCCCATGGCTGTTTTTTATTTGACCCTTTTTTAATTCCTGCATCTGGCCCACAGTCAGATCCAGACCTTACTTTCAAACACTGGAAGAGTGAGCTACGGGAATGGAGATGAGGGCATTCACTCAAAGACAGGGGATGAATCCATGGCATAGTCCCAAGATCTGGACCCGACCCATCCCTTCCTTTCCCCATACCGGGCACACCGTTTAGGTGCCCTCATTCCCAGCTTCTATCTGGCCTCCACAGCTCATACTAGTAATTTTCAAAGAAGTCCAGAGGAGGGGGAAAATCCCCTATCCCAGTTGTAAGTTGTAAACAGACTCTAAAGTCATTGTGGATTTGCAGCATGGCTACTTGAGAAACCTACATACTCCCCATTTGAGGTACTGGTCCTGACAAGCCTCTGCTTTAAATGGGGAGAGCCTGCTATCAGGTCATTCAGCATTCTGAAGGCAAAGCCATGATTGAAATTGTTACATTATCACTTAGTTATTCTGATCCAAGATAAACTCACACATGGGAAGGATTTGTGCACACTATGCTGTTTTTTTCCCTTTTTCTTATCAACATTCTCTTTGAAAATACAATTGTTGGCAAATCTAGGTGAAGTGTTGACGGAGGTTTTGCAGTGACATTGATCCTTTTCTTGAAAGGTTAATTTTGAAAATAAGGTAAGTGGGGCCCCTCTTTCATTCTGCCTGCACTGCAATAAAAAGGGTGATTGTTCAAGCTACAGCATACCATTATTTTGTTCCTGATGCTATCTACATGTAAGAAAATATAGCCCTGCTTAGTAGGCCTCCCTGAATGCTGTTCAGTTCTACTCTTCAATGTAAAATAGAGTAACAGAGAGTTAAGGCTTCTACCAAATTTCCCACTACTGAAACACATCAGGTAAGTGATAAAAATGGTTTTCTTAGATGCATGGATGCTACTGAGTTTCAAGAGCGTTTGTCCTTTTCAATGGAACTTATTTTTTTACAAGAATATGTGTGCTGAACGTGCTAATTAAGAATGTTAGACTTACACCCAGGGGTAGAGTTTCAAAGAGCTGCATGGGGATTTAGTCATCCAGTTCTTGTTGAACTAGTCAATACAGCTAAAATTCTACACCGTTCCTTGGAAACCTATCTCCTGCAGGGCTAATTGCTTTCGTGTGATTATAAAAAATAAGCCAACCCTTGCCTATTTGTAAAAATCAGAGACGATGGACCTAGGAAGAAAGTGTGAAATTTGCTGCTGTGATGCATAAAAGGGAGCAATTATGTTCACAGATGGGAAATACCAAAGGACGACATGCAAACCATACTGTTGGCATCTATGTTTCAGTAACCTACAATTGCCATCAAGACTTGAATCCACAGAACTGGGTCCTTGAGACAGTATGAAAATTCTCATACAATGGGATTCTAAATGGGGGGAAAATCTGACAAAGTTTTATATGTAAGACTGGAATTACATTCTCTAATTTTTCATGTCCTGTAAAGACATTCCCATATCTCAAGTCTAATCTCTTGATCTTGTACACTGGGAATTCTACAGAGAAGCATTCTTACAGTAGCTAGCAGCAAGAGTAGGATCTCTAGGCAGCAGGTCCATTTTTGTGGATGAAGAAGTCTATGGATGGCTCCTCAGAAGCACCAGTAGAATGAGTTTTTTGTGGCAGCAAGTACTTAGTAGCCAGTAAAAGGCTTTTTTTTCCTTTTAACTTGTTCAATATCTGGTAGTGCAATTTCAAACCTTCTGATTGATTATTGGGGTAGCATCAACAGCACAAGGAGAATGCTAACTAGGAACATAGAGACTATACCATTTCTCCACCCCCACCTTCCCCCCGAAGGAAGGGGTTAACATATTCTTACATTTGGTTTTGTGTGGGATAGAGGTTGGATTCTATTTTGGGGAGATGTTTAATTCTTAATTATAGTTGATATTCAAAATTGTTTGTGCAGCTAGTAGAGGTTCTGACTTGTTACATGCCTAAGGAAGGTTTTAAAGCTTGCATAATCTCAAGCATAATCTTTTATTGTTTAGTCCAATAAAAGATATCACCTGAACTACTTTGGCCGTGAAAACAGACATAACGCTAACAGCACTTTAACATTTCTTATGCATGTTGCAGGGCTGCATAGGGCACCAACGCAGTCCTGCAACATACATAAAAAATGTTAAAGCAGTGTTGAAGTGGAGTTAGCGTTATGTCTCTTTTCACCCTTTGTCTCCATCTCTAGAGGATCCTTGGAAGCGGAAATAAAACAACAGATATTCACTGGGCTTGTTGCCTTTATTTTCCAAGGCCCTTATCCTAGAGTGATTTACACTTTTGCAGCAGTGCAGAACTTGTCGCAGTAGGTGTAAACAGAAGGACACAGAGGCTGTCTGCCTCAAGCTGTTCCACGGGTGCACCTCTGCATCCGCCCACTTGCAGCCCCTCTTGGACCCCTCCACTTTAGACAGACCCGGCAGTTTCCCTGGCCTGTGGTCCACACACATGGCACCCCCCCATAGAGTTATAGGTGACCACCCTCTAAGAACGCTCTAAGCTGGCACCTGCAACTCTATGGTGTTGCCCAGGGCAATGGCCAACCAGGAGTGTAGCTGCAGTCTGGGTCCACCCCAGAGACGGAGAACAGCTCTGCTCTAGGCCGGTGCCCTGGGTTTGCCTAGTCTGTTCTGGCAGTGGTGCTTCGGAGTGTTGCTGGCGGGACTGTTCATCTGGCACCTGCACATCTGGCGGCTCTACCTTTAGGTGGACCAGCAAGCCCAGGGGTGAAGCAGGCTGGCACGAGCAGCAGCAGAACTGCTGTCCGTCTAAAGGCACCCAGTGTGCAATGGGACATATAGTCATGAGTCTCTGCAGAATAGGAACTCTAAACAAGATGTATTGTATTAGGGTGATATTTCTGTCCCCTCCCACCCTATTTATGCCTCACAGTTTGCTAGTCTATTTCATAGCATCTGATTAAGCAGGTTGTCTATATCTAAGGTGCCGGCCTGCCTCTTCTTCATTTCTATCCCCATCACTGTCACATACTTCTATTATCTCACCTATAACATGAAAATTCACTGAATAGAATTTTAAAACCCTTTTACATAGTTTCAATCCCATACACCACTATGGTGTTGTGTGGTTCTGGATACCACACACCAATGAAATGAGATCAAGACAATCACTCTCTGGCTCACTAGTTTATTGCTTTTTGGGGTAGTGCCAGTGCAGTGGATCCTTGTTCTCTTGGACTCAGAACTGCAGGCCTGTTACCTTTCAGCTCACATGGTGATTCTGATGTTAGAGAATTCCTGAGTTTTTATCTATTTTACAGACTGTTCAGATACATTAGGGACATGTCATTACAAGCAGGGCAATCCAGTTAATAGAGTGGCCACAATGGGTGTTTTCACATGGATCTAGGGTGCTGGCCCCTGTACCCCCACATCTGCCAATTTGCAGCCCCACCTGGGTCAGGTTAAAATGACGCAGCGGCTGCTGAAGCCTATGGCCCTCCCGCATCGTGCCCCCACCCCAACTGTAGAGTTGCAAACTAAAGCATCCGCAGTGCTATGGTGTTGCCTAGGATAACCCCCGGCCAAGAGTAGAGCTGCAGTGGCCATTCACCAAGCAGATGGACAAAAGCCCCAGCTCTGTCTGGTGTCCTGGGTTTGGGCTGCCCCCTCCACTGGTGGTGCTCCTAGATGTTCTGGAGCACTGCCGGCAGGGCTGCTCTAGAGCAGGGAGAGCCTGCCCTGTCTTCACATCTGATAGGCTGCCTTTAAATGATGCGCCCCCTCCCCCTCTGAGGGTGAGGCAGAGGCATGGGTGCTGTCCATGTGAAAACACGCAATTACTTTGATTATGGCAAGGGTGGGGGAAACTTTTCCCTCCCTTTTCAAAGACCTCTTTGAAAATTAGTACAAGCTCTGAGGGCTGCATAGAAGTTGGGGGCGGGAGTTTTTAAGGGGTGCACTCAACAAAAAGAGGGTCCAGACCATGGATCTGTGTGCATACCCTCATCTCTGCTCACGTAACCTGAGCTCAGGTTTTCAGTGTTTTTGGTGTAGGAACTAGATCCAGAGGCCAGGACCAGGAACTGGAAAGGGGTCATGTAAAAACTTGCTGGGGGTCAGATCTGGCTCCCAGGCCTGAGGTCAATGGGCATGAGGTAATGTTTAGGGCAGATAGGTTCCATTCTTACATTTGGATTAAACCTTACACTTGGATCTCCTACAAAGAATTGATACATTCAGTTCAAGCATATGAAAAGGGCTTAATATATTTACTGAACCCTTACAGGTGCTTATGGGCAGTTAGAATGCCTATTAATCAAAGAGAGGGGTATAGGATCCCTCCCCACTGTCCTCCTCCTATCCCCCTCCTCACTGTCCTGTCTTCTGTAGGCTCTACCCTCCACTGTGCTGTCCTCCCCCTTCCCTACCAAGGCCAGCCTTAGAAATGATGGGGCCCAGGGCGAAGATAAAATACAGGTCCTGGTGGCCTCATCCCTTCAGGGGGCACCCTCCACAGAGGCCAAGAAGTGAACACAAGAACTTAAATAGTGCCATACTGGGTCAGACCAATGGTCCATCAAGCACCACAGCCTGTCTCCAACAGTGGCCAATCTCTCTCTCTTGGGAGAAGTACCCAACAGCTCTCTCGACCTCTGTTCAAGCTCGTCTCAACTGTCTCTCTGACATCTCTACCTGGATGTCTCAACGTCAACTCAAACTCAACATGGCTAAAACTGAACTCCTTATCTTCCCCCCTCATCCTTCCTCTCCTTCCTCACTGTCAATAACTATTGATGGAGTCACCATCCTGCCTGTCCCCCAAGCCCGTAGCCTAGGCTTCATCTTTGACTCAGCCCTTTCTTTTAAACCCTACATTGACTCTGTTGCTAAATCCTGTCGCTTCTCCCTCCATAACATTGCTAAGATTCGCCCTTTTCTCTCTGTCTCGTCTGCCAAAACTCTTGTTCATGCTCTGGTCATCTCTCGCCTCGATTACTGTAACCTCCTTCTCACTGGCCTTCCCCGGTCTCACCTTTCTCCCCTCATCTCTGTCCAAAACTCTGCTGCCAGGGTCATCTACCTCGCCAGTCGCTTCGACCATGTGCAGCCCCTCCTCTCTTCGCTTCACTGGCTTCCCCTTCCTGAACGAATCCTGCACAAGCTCCTAGTCTTCACCTATAAAGCTCTTCACAACCTTGCTCCCCCCTACCTCTCTGCACTTATCGCCCTCCATACTCCAGCCCGTGCACTTCGCTCCTCCTCTGTCCCTTCTCTCACCCTTCCACGCCTTCCCTGCTCCCCTAAGCGCCTTCGTCCCTTCTCACTTGCTGCCCCCCATGCCTGGAACTCCCTCCCTGTCCACATCCGCCTTGCCCCCTCCCTTCATACCTTCAAATCTCTCCTTAAAACTCACCTCTTTCGCTCTGCTCTGTCTGACTCTTTATCCTGCTGAGCCACTATTCCTATACCTACGATCGGTTTACCCTTATCCTTGCAACATGGACCTGCCTGCTGTCATTCTCATCGTAACCAAGCCAAGTACGTGCACTTGAGACCTCGCATCTTCATGAATGTTAGACCCCTTGTCTCTCCCTCTGTTCCCCTTCCTAAGTCTCTCCCCCAGCTCCTGTCTCTCAGATTGTAAGCCCTAGGGGCAGGGACCGTGTCTATTTTATTACTTTGTAAAGTGCCAGGTACACTGCTGGCGCTATATAAGTTTATTAATAATAATAATAATAATGAGCAATTCATTTCCAGTCCCCAAGAGTAAGAGGCTACGTTCCCAAAACCTACTTGGCTATTAATGGACCTATCCTCCAAGAACATATCCAGTCCCCTTTTAAAGCTAGCTACACTACCAGCCTTGACCACTTCCTCTGGCAGTAAATTCCACAAGTTAATTGTGTACCAAGTGAAAAAAATACTTTCTCTTATTTGTTTTAAATCTGCTGCCAGTTAATTTAATGTCCCCTTGTTCTAGTACTGTTCAATAGGGTAAATAACCGTTAATTATTAACGTGTTCCACACCACTCATATCATATCCCACTCTCAGTCATCTCTTCTCCAAGCTAAAGAGCCCTAACCTATCAAGCCTCTCTTTATATACAGGAGCCGTTCCAAACCCTTGATAATTTTTGTTGCTCTTTCCTGTACCATTTCTAGTTCTACTATGTCTTTTTTGAGATGGGGTGACCAGAACTGCACACAATACTCCAGGTAGACCATAGATCTATATAGAAGCATTACGATATTTTCAGTTTTATTCTCTATTCCTTTCTGAATGATTCCAAGCATTCGGTTTGCTTTTTTGGCCGCTGCCGCACACTGAGCTAAGGATTTCAATGTATTGTCCACAATGACTCCAAGATCCTTTTCCTGAGTGGTAACCCCTAATTTAGAACCCAGCATTGTATCCATATAGTTTGGATTATTTTACCCTATGTGCATCACTTTGCACTTATCCACATTAAATTACATCTGCCATTTGGATGCTCAGTCACCCAGTCCTGCAAGATCCTCCTGCAATTCTTCACTGTCTGCTTGGGTTTTAACTACCTTGACTAACTTTGTCATGTGCAAATTTGATCTCCTTACTCTTTACTCCCTTTTCCAGATCACTGAATATATTAAACAACATTGGTCCCAGTAAAGATCCCTGGGGCACTCTACTAGTTACTGCTCTCCACTGTGAAAACTGACCATTTAGTCCTACTCCTTGCTTCCTATCCTTTAACCAGTTGCCAATCCATGATAGGACACTGCCTCTTATCCCATGCCTGTTTAATTTCCTCAAGAGTGTCTCATGAGGGATCTTATAAAACGCCTCTGAAAGTCCAGATATACTATATCAACCAATCAGCTCACCCATATCTACATGCTTGTTTACACCCTCAAACAATTCCAATAGTGAGACATGACTTCCCTTTTCTAAATCCATGTTGACTCTTTCCCGTTACACTATGTTCATCAATATGCTCAGTAATTCTGTTCTTCAACAATCATTTCCACCAGTTTGTCTGGCACCAACATCAGGCTCACTGGTCTGAAGTTTCCAAGATCACCTCTGGTGCCCTTTTAAAATACTGGTGTTACATTTGCTACCCTCCAATCCTCTGGTACAGTCTCAGATTTTAGTGATAGGTTACAAATTACCCATAGTAGGTCTGCAACTTCATATTTAAATTCCTTCAGAACTCTGGGATGAATACCATCTGGTTCTGGTGATTTGTTACTATTTAGTTTGTCAATTTCCTCTAGAAACTCCAGAGTCACACTTATTTACAACAGCTCCTCCAATTCTTCACCTACAAAGACTTGGGGTATCTCCTCAACATTCTCAGTGGTGAAGACAGAAGCAAAGAATTCTTTCAGCTTCTCTGCAATGTCCTTCTCACCTCCTGGTCACCTAATGGCCTGACTCTCTAGCAGGCTTCTTGCTTCTGACGTACTTCTTAAAAGTTTTTGGTATTTTTTGCATCTTAAATGAGTTGCTCCTCAAATTCCCTTTTGGCCTTTTATTAATGTTTTACCTCTAATTTGGCAATTCTTATGCTCTTTCCTATTTTCTTCATTAGGACTAGCTTTCCATTTTTTAAAGGATGCCTTTTTGACTCTAATAGTCTCCTTCACCTCCCCATTTAGTCACACTGGCATATGTTTGGTCCTCTTGCTACCTTTTTTTATTTCTGGAATATATTTAATCTGTGGTTCGAAGATGGTGTTTTAAAATAATCCCCACACCTCTTGCATGCATTTAACACTCGCAATTGCTCCTTTCCTTCTAATTTGTTTCCTCATTTGTACATAGTTCTCCCTTTTTAAAGTTAAATGCGACTGTGGTAGTTTTTGTTTTTTTTGTCAATCTCAATCCTATTGCTATGTCAAATTTGATTATCTTATAATCACTATTACCAAGCGGCTCTACCACGGTTACCCCTTGCACCAGGTCCTGTGAACATTCCACTTAAGACTCAATCCAAAGTAGCTCCTCTTCTCACAGGTTCCAGGACCAGCTGCTCCAAGAAGCAGTCATTCATGGCATCTAGAAATTTTACTTCCACATCACACCCTGAAGAGACATTCACCCAAGTCAATATTAGGGTAATTGAAATCACCCATTATTACTGCATTTCCAACATTAGTAGCCTGTCTAAACTCTCTTAGCACTTCATGGTCACGTCACTATTCTGATCAGGGGGTCGATAGTATAGTCCAACTGCTACACGCGTCCTGATTGCACATGAAATTTCTATCCAAAGAAATTCCACAGGATATTTCATTTTGTGTAAAATGTTAAGCCTGCTTGACTTAATGCTATCTCTAACATATAGGCAAACCACACCGCCAGCTCACCCACCAGCAGTTGTGTTTGGGGCTCTGCTGGGAGGGAGTGGGTGCCCTACTCTGGTGGCAATGGAGGCCACTGTGGGGGCCCCAGAAGTAGAGAAAATAGCTGGGCCCAGGGAGCTCACCTTCGGTCGCCCTGTGGTTAGGCCAGCCCTGCGCCCAGGGCCGGCCACAGGCACGTGCCATATGTGCGGCCGCACATGGCCCCGAGGCCAGCTGGGGCCTCGTACTTGCCTGGCTGGGCAGCAGGCTGCAGCCAGCTTCTCCCCCAGTAAGTGATTCTTCCTCCCCTCCCTGGCTCAAGACCTCCTTCCTCACCTGCCTCTGCCTTCTAGTAGCACCCTCTGGATCGGGCTGGGAGATAAGGCTGTTTGTAAACAAACAGCACCTCCCCACGTGCTGATCAGAAGGTTGCTAACTTGTAAAGAAGGTTCTTCAAGATGGCTCCCAACATTCTCACAACCGGGTTGTGCACGCTCACCCTATTCAAATAATAGACCACCGATGGTCTCAAGCTCCTCTAGTATAAAAAGAACCCACCCCCTCTGAATGATAGTTCCTTTCAACCCTTTCTAGAAATATAAGAAAAGAATTCCATGCAGGGCTGGAAGGGTGCGTATTTGTGAGAATGTTCAGAACCATCTCAAAGAACCTTGTTTACAAGGTAGCAACCTCCTCACATTATATTTTTTTCATGGCTCTGCCAGGTGGGGAGTCCGTGGGCACGCCAGTGCATGGGTGGGTCATGCACACGGCTGCACACACATCCCCACTCACCCACCACTCATCCACACCCACATAGTAACCACCGTTTCCCCCGGTTGCTCCGTGCATGGGGATGAGTGGGGGGTGAGTGGGGATGCGTGTTAGGCAAGTGCGCACGTACCCCCACTCACCATGGGCGAGTGCACCACATGCATGTACCACGTGGGTGCATGCACCACGTGGCTGGGAGGAGAGGCCCGTGTAAAAAGGGCCACATTCTCACAACTGTCTTACTTATACTATCTTAGGTAGGAATTTAGGATGTAATGCAATCTGTCTTGGAAAATAAATCTGCAAATATGGTTCTGAGATTATTATGGCTGCTATTTCACTAACTCTTCTTAATGAAGTTTTTGCTAACAGGAATACTGTCTTTAAACCTGCACCCCATAACCAGTTCATTTGCGCTCCCATATAATTAATATTCACGCTGCCCCATGGGCACAAATTAACTGGTTATGGGGTGGGGGCAGCATGAACGGATCATGGGGGCACAACTGAACTGGTTATATGTCTCTTTTCATGGCATAATGCGCTTAATAAGCTAGCTGCATTTTGGGTATCTTGTGTGAGTGATAGCAGCACCTCTGGACTGGTCACACCGCACGTGTGCACACTGCACAGACAGCACCAGCAGCAAGAAGCAACAGGCCCTGGAGACCAGACTGGCTAAGCTCACCCCCTCCCCCATTAAGATAGTAGATGCAGTCAGTCTCTCTGTGCCTGCCTCACTGCCCGCTTGGCTGCCCCTGCAGTGGAACCACTCCTGGGGAGTGGTGGTAGACACTTGGCTGGGGAGGTGGGGGGGAAAGCATTATTTTATTTATTTATTTAAAGTTTATATCCCGCCCCTCCTGCCCAGAGGGCAGCTCGGGGCGGCGAACAACATTCATTAAAACAATATAAAAATTTTAAACAATTTAAAAATACAATATGTGGGGAAAGCCCCATCCCCGCCCCACCCCTTGCCAAAAGCCTGACGGAATAGCCAGGCCTTACATATACACCAAAACAGCAGGAGAGTGGGAGCCAGCTGAGCCTCCTCCAGGAGCGAATTCCACAGCACAGGGGCGACCACCGAAAAAGATCTAACATCGGTGGCCACCCACCTCACCCGGGGAACCTCCAAAAAGGCTACCACGGACGATCTCAAGGGTCGCATGGGCACATGGGGAGTGAGATGGTCCTTAAGGAGGACATGCTTCTCCATGGTTGCTCAGAGGGGTGGAGAATAGGAATCCTTCCTGTCCAGAGGGAGTAAGTTTTATGTAAATTTATACGTTTGCATAATTAGGTGAGGTCTAATTATGCAAATTAGCCCCCCCTTCACAAACCCTGGGGCTGGCCCTGCCTGTGCCTACCCTCTACTCCCTCTCTCCTGTGCTACCCTCCCTGTTTACTAGCCTTGCTCTACCTCCTTCTGTGCCATCCTCCCCTTACTCTCATCCCTACCCCCTCCCCCAGTGCCACTTCCCCATCTACTGACGGCTCTTGCCACAGTATGGTATGGGCCACACTTGAGGGGGAGCTGAGGCGATCTGGCAGGTCACCCTCGAGTCTGTGGCTGGGTGGGTCTGGCAATCTGAACAGGCGATTCACACTCCCTTCCCCTAGCCCAGGGGCCGCAGCCACCCCCACTTCTTCTGCCTTTCCCCCTTCCTCCTTTCCCATTAGCCCCGGGGAAGCCGATCACCACCCCCCCAGAGCAGAGTTTACAGGCCTGCCCTTAGCTCTATGCCCCGAGCAGGGGGCTGTAGCCCTCCCCCGCTCCTCTAGGCTTCCCTCCTGCTGCCGGAGGAAGCCGGGGCCGCGCCACACAAAGCAGCGCGGCGCCCATTCAGGTGCAGGCAGCCCCAGCACGCGCTAAAACCCACGCAGCGCCCGGTGGGCTGAACCCTGCCTGGAAATCGCCTCACTCTGCCCACGCCGGACACCGGGACGGGGTCAGCCTGAGCCTGCCCGCCCGCCCGCGGCTGAAGATGGAGCAACAGCCTCAGGAGCCGCAGCGCTCTCGCTCTCTCACGGTCACCACCACCAGCAGCTCCTTCACGGCCAACTTTTCTTCCACCTCGAGCACCCTCGCCTACGACAGGGAGTTCCTGAAAACCCTGCCCGGGCTCCTCATGGTGGCCGAGATTGTGAGTATTGTCGGTGCTCCCAGCCCCTGGCGGCTCTGTCCGGCTGCCCAGCCTGGAGCTGGCGGAGGGAGGGAAGTAGCGAGCACTCAGACCTGCTGACTCTGCCTCAGGAAGAGGCAAACTCCCCCCTTTGCTGATTTCCACGCTCCCTCTTGGACGGTACTTTGCTGTATCTCTCTCTCTCTGTGTGTGCGCGCCCCTGAGTGTGAGGCGCTTGTCCTCGGACTTTCTGAGCCCAGTCAAGGCTACCAGCAACAAGCAGAGGGGAGTTAGTGTGTGTTCGCGCACGGGACATGCCCGTGGGGGGGTGTAAGTGTGCTGTTTAATTTCTCCAGTTATTACAATGGAAGCCCCCCCTTCCAGGAAGCAAACGCTGCCGCTATCCCGACTCCTTGTTAGTTGCCAAAGTGACTGGTCACATGTGTAATCAGATTATTGTTGTGAATAATGGATTGGTCGAGGCCCCACTCTGAGCTCAGGTGTCGGGTGAATCGGAGCAATTTTCCTAAACCCCATGGAGTCGCTTCAGACATACACCTGATACGCCTGAGTAACCGAGGTCACTCAAATCTCATCCTGCAGAGGCTGTGGGAGTGTCGTGGAAGAGAGCTTTGCTGGAATGTTAGCACTTCCTAGAATGTGAACTGCAGAAGAAGTTAGGGGCATAGCAGGGACGGACAGGGGAGTGTGTAAGGGAAATAAAGCATCACTGCCACTAGCCGTGGATAGAGAAAAAATAGTCCAGATGATATCTTTTATTGGAACCGGCTTCTGTTGGTGAGGATGTGTCAGCTTTGAGACCACACAAAGAGTCCTTCCTCAGCCCGGGTGTAAGGTGGCCAGACATTCCTACTAATGTGCATAATTTCCTTTTATCTAATGGAGGTGATTGGTGGCACTGGTATACATCATTGTATCAGAGTGCCTCACAGTCTTTATTTTATCCTATCACCATCTGTGCTGGCTTAGGGAACTATTATCCCCATTTTACAGATGGGATTGGAAGCATGGAAAGAGAGGGGCCCTAACCCTGCAAAGAACTAGGTGCTTGATCTTCCACGCATAATCTCATTGAAGTGATTGTTTCCTAAGACTTGCACACTTAGATGAATGGGTAAGGGGGAGAGAATATCCTGTGGTATAGTGGCGTAGTAATGGAGAAGATTGCTTTCACAGATTTCACGGGTGGTTTAGCATCAGGCAGCTGGCTTCTAGCCCACGACTTTCCCCAGAAGTACTGTACTGAAGGTGTTTTTACACAAGACACCCCTCTGCATGGGCAGGCACCATCCACACAGGCGAGGTCTTGTCTGAAGCCAGTGCATGGGGGGTGCACGCTCCTGTGACCCACACATCAACTACCCAGTCCATACATGGGGCACTCTGGGAAAGTGCCCCGTTTACGGGGTGGGCAGTGCATGGATGGGGTGGCTATGTGTGGGGTCACTCATGTGAAGCACACGCACCCCAGCATGGCATCCACACACCCACCCCACTCAAAGACCGCAGCCCCATCTCGTGTCAAAATATCCTACATGCTTACTCTCCAGGGTAAATGGCAGGATTAAAGCCTGAACAAGCCCTAAGAAGGTTTGTGGTGTAGCAGGCAATTACATGCAGGTCTCGCCACTGGAACAACCTTGCTTTTAAATGTAGGTTGAAGAGTGTAGCATGGGGGAAGGAAGAGAGACTGAAAGAAGAAAGCATGGTTGGCGGAATAAAGGGAAGGAATGGAAATGGGGGGAGACTTTTTTTCTTGCTGCAAAAATTGCCAGAAGTGGAAACCTATACAGTCGTTACTTTTAAAAATCTTTCCCTGTAAAATTTTACTATCTACATTGCCCAGCCTTCACTTATAATTCCCAGTAAATGTGCTGAATGCTTACTATGTAATCCTTATAATTAAACTGCTTATTAAACCTTTCTTTCTCATCCTATTCATGATGTGAGTGTAAACACTTATCTTCATTGTGCAACCCACATTCACAATATCAAAGTAATTAGTAATCTGTTATCTAAAACATTAATTTTTTTGATCTATTTTCAAAGGCTGTGGTCCACAAACCATTTACTCTGAAGTAGTTTCACTGTAGCCTGCAGGATAGGTGGCAGGCTTCAATGGGGAGAGGCTGCATTCACACAAGACTTTTCTCCCACCTGTACTCTTTGTTGCTGGAATTTTCATTCATAGCATTTTAACAGTTCCCACAGTCCCTCCCTCAGAAGTTACCACTAGTACTGCTTGCCTGCTAATAGGTATCCCATTATGCTGCTTTTCTTTTTGCTTTTCTTTTTCAATAATGCATTTTCTCAACCAGGCAGGCAGTGGGGGATTTATCTCCTGAGGGGAAAATCGCCTTTATCCCCTCTGGCTGACAGCAATCGAGGTGTACTGATAGGCAAACTAATCCAATCATTATGAGAGATGCAGGTAATGGCTAGACCTGTTGTTGTTAAACCTTACTTTAAGACTTAAGCTTTTTGGAGTTAATACTCATTAAACCTAGTATATCCTGAAACCTAATGCTTTCACACATTCAAAAATAAAGTGGGGGAAAGGGTTTTTAATTTTACTAAGCAATAAACATCTTGTGCAAATGCAACCTAAGTGGCTTGTGAATTGCAGCCAAAGCTATTTTAACAGCTCTACGTAGGAAGGTTAGAAGTTTGGTTGAAGTTAGACTGGTGCCTTTATCTGAGAAAGGAGGCCTTGCTACAGAACTTACACCATTTTTAGGCCAACGCAGCTGGGAGGTGGGTCTGTGTGTGCTGTGTGGAGCGCACACGCACCTCCACTGAGTGGGAGAGATTTACATGGGTCAGGATGGGGGTGTGCCCTTACCCACGCACCACCCACTCCTGTCCCCGCAACGAGTATGCTGTATTTTTCCCTGATTCTCCATGCGGGGACAGGAGTGGGTGGTGCGAGGGTCACAGGAGCATGTGCCCACCCACCCTTGTCTTCAGATGTGTGCTCAGGTGGGTGGGGGATGGATGGGTGTGTCCCATTTAAAGTTTCACAGCTGTTCCTGTTACAGGGTATAATCAAGAAGGGACATGAGTCTGTAAAGCTGCTGTTTTTCAAAATCTGCACGTATCTGCAAGGACTATGTATCCTTGCAGATGGAAGTTCTGAGTTCCTCTTGAAATTTCCTGAATAGTTTCAGTGTAAGGAGCATTAATTTTAAAATGTTTGTTCCTTTTAGGAATCCTTGTTAGGCCCTTATGAATCAATGAGCCGTAAGACAGCAGGCTCTTGCATTCACCCTGAGACCCCATAACATCAAAAGTGTTCTCTGCAATACAGTGATCTGCTTCTCTTTTTATAGCCTATGGGAACATAGGAGCCTATACTGTTGTTTACACTAATCTTTTTAAAAAAATATTCTAATGATTTATTAGAAACTTATGACTCAGTTCAAGCATACTACCTCTTGGCTCTCAGAGAGCTGGAGTACTAAACAGAATGATGCACAAAAAATGATCTCTTTAAGCCAAATGAAGCGATCATACCCACTGGACTACTGAGTATTTTTACAGTTCATATACTGAGAAAAGTTTCCCTGAGTTAGAGTTGAAGTTTAAATATTTTTATTAGAATGTCAATGTTGCTGAAATGTGTTGGCATTTTGATAAGACAGAAAGCTGTAAATCAGTTTCCATCCAGTTCTAATGTGGTTGAGCAATCACCTGAGAGGAATTTTATATTCTTGGCCCTAATCCGGCTGTCATATCATCAGAGGAGGATCACGTGGCTCCACAGACTACAGTGACACTCAACGTGGGCATAAGAGTCCATCCACATTGATCAGAAAGGCTGCAGTCCTCAAACCATTATTCTTTTGGGGTAGTACCATTAACTTCACTGAGGCTACTTAAAAGTGCATATAGAATTACAGTTTAAAGGTGAAATTCTGATCCCACTGAAGTCAGTAGCAGCTCTACCATTTATATAAATGAGGTTAGGGTTCCATCCATTAACAATAATTTATATTTTGTTAGACTTTGTTTAGCTTAGTTGTTTTCATAAACTCAATGGAAACTTCAAGAGACAGGCCTGCTACTAAGGCCTACTTTATAGGACCATAGTTGTAAGGTTAATGTTATAAAGCTGTAGTATACCTAATTCTTTCCTTCTTCTCTCTCGCCCCCCTCCCCCCATTTCAAACACTGCTTCCTTTTGCCACATAACTCTTGCACATCACTGATATGTTTGCTTGTTTCTGAGTGAAATGCTTTGTAAATAGAAATAGTGTCTGAAATCTCAGTGCATTTTCTAAAAGCAAATAAAATTTTAAACGATAAATGAAAGATTATTTTTTTAAAATTGTAAATACCACAGAGACGCTGATGACTTAAACACCTAAACAAAGCAAGGGGTGTGTTATTTGTCCGTCTATAATGTCATCAGTTCTTTCAGCAAGGTAAAACAGCTGAGAGTTCTGAAGGAACTCAAATATGAAATTGCAGATCTACTGGTAATTTGTAATAACTTATCGCTAAAATCTGCCACTGTATGTGAGGACTGGAGGGTAGTGAATGTAATGCCAGTATTTTAAAAGGGTTCTGAGGTGATCCTGGAAACTATAGAGACGAGTGAGCCTGACCTTGGTGCCAGGTAAAATGGTGGAAACTATTATTAAGAAAACAATTACTGGGAATATTAATAAACATGGCTTAATGGGGAATAGTTAACATGGATTTAGCGAAGGAAAATCGTGCCTCACTAATCTATTGGATTATTTTAGGGTGTAAGTAAGCATGTGGATAGGGGGAGTTGGTCCATATAGTTTACCTCTATTTTCAGAAAGCGTTTGATAAAGTCCCTTATGAGAGACTCTTGAGGAAATTAAAGGCAGTGTCCTGTTGTGGATTGGTAACTGCTTAAAGGATAGGAAACAGAGTAGGACTAAATATGCTGATGACACCCAACTCTACCTCTTTTTTTTCATCGGACCCAGACCTGGCAGTCTCAATGCTTACTCGGCGTCTGGCGGCTGTGGGGGACTGGATGAGGGCGAGCTGTCTGAAACTGAATTCTGACAAGATGGCAGTGATGCTGGTGGGGAAGGCAGTGAGTTTGTTGTCCCCCATCATTGACGGGGTTCGCCCTCCGCTGGTTCCTCAGGTTCGTAGTCTGGAAGTGCTCCTCGATTCTCAGCTCTGCCTGGATGTCCAGGTGGGGGCTGTGGCAAGGAGCGCGTTTCGCCAGTTACTTCTAGTGTGGTGGCTTAGGCTGTACATCTTGGACTCCAAACTGGTCACCATCATCCATGCTTTCATCACCTCAAGACTGGACTATTGTAACGCGTGACATGAGGCTACCATAGTGACGGTTCGGAGGCTGCAGCTAGTGCAGAACGTGGCAGCCCGTCTCTTATGAGGATGGGTTGCCGTGAGCACGTTACACCAGTGCTCTGTTCTTTACGCTGGTTGCCTATAGTTTTCCAGGCCTGATTCATGATGTTGGTGCTTACCTATAAAGCCCTATATGGCCTAGGACCCACTTATCTGCGGGACCACCTCGCTCCTCGTGCACTGGATCGATCTCTGTGGTTGACTGGGAACACCCCTCTCGAAGTCCCCCAGGTATCTGGGGTGGGCTACTATGGAGAGGGTGTTCTCAGTGGCCACGCCAAGGCTGTGGAACTCCCTTCCAGCAGAGGCCCGTTTGGCCCCGAACATCTCCTCCTTTTGATGACAGTGTAAGATATGGCTGTTCTGCCAGGCTTTTGGTGAGGGAGAGGGGTAGGGTGGGGGGTTGAGAGTTAGGGGCAGAGGGTGTTTTTTTTGTAACTTTTGGTACTCCACTCTGTAGGTTTTTTTGTTAGTATTTTATGATTTTTATAATTTTTATTATATTTATATTGTTGTACTTTTTATATATTTTGAAAATGTGTATTGTTAGCTACCCTGAGCTTCTTTTAGCAGGAGGGTGCGGGGTAAAAGTCTGTAAATAAATAAATGGTCAGTTTTCACAATGGAGGGAAGTAAATAGTGGCGTAACCCAAGAATCTGTCCTGGGACCAATGCTGTTTAATGTATACATTAATGATCTGGAAAAAAAGAGATCAAATTTACAGATGATACAAAGTTATTCAAGGCAGTTAAAATATGAGTGGACTGTAAGGAATTGCAGGAGGATCTTGTGAGACTGGGAGACTCGGCATCTAAATGGCAGATGAAATTTAATGTGGACAAGTGCAAAGTGATGCATGTATGGAAAAACTATATACAACCTACATGTATACAATGATGGGTTCTAAATTAGGAGTTACCACTCAGGAAAAGGACCTTGGAGTTATAGAGGACAATACACTGAAATCCTCAGCTCAGTGTGCAGCTGCGATCAAGAAAGCAAACAGAATGTTAGGAATTATTTGTAAAGAAATAGAGAATAAAACTGAAAATATCATACTGCCACTCTATAAATCTGTGGTGCAACCCCACCTTGAATATTGTGTGCAATTCTGGTCGCCCCATCTCAAAAAAGATATAGTTGAAATAGAGAAGGGCAAGAAAAATGATAAAGGCCATGGAATGGCTCCCCTGTAAAAGAGAGGCTAGAAATGTTGGGGCTCTTCAGCTTGGAGAAGAGATATCTGAGAGGGGATATGATAGATAGAAGTTTATAAAATCATGAGTGGTGTGGAACAAGTAAATACTAGGGAACAGTTAATCACCCTCTCAAATAGCAATAGAACAAGAGGACACTATGAAGCTAGCAAGTAGCAGAAAGTGTTTTTTTCACTCCGTGCACAATTAAGTTGTGAATTTGTTGACAGAAGATGTGGTCAAGGCCAGTAGCACAGCTGGGTTTAAAACAGGATTGGCCAAGTTTCTGGAGGATAGGTCCATTAGCAGCTCTTAGCCAGGTAGGTTTGCAGGATGTAACCTCTTATTGTTGGGAGCTGGGAGTAAACAACAGGAAATGGATCGCCCCATTGTGACCTGTTGGGTACTTCTTCCAAGCGACCAAGACCGGCCACTGTTAGAGATAGGTACTGGGCTCGATGGATCATTGGTCTGACCCAGTATGGCACTTATGTTCTTAACTAGTCTTGCTTGACAAATAAGTGACTTTCACAGTATTTTGTTTCTGCGCACTCCATGTTTGTACAGCACTTTGATGATTACTAGTAAATCAATCTTCGCAACAACCTGGTGAGTTAAGTAAATAATTATTACCACTCTCTTTTTGAAGATACAGAGCAATAGAAAATCAAGATCTTTATTTTGTATAGTTGTTTGCACCTGAGAGCTAGTGGCCTTTTGCATCCTCGTTGCTCTTGCTCTGCATAGGTGTAAATGTCTACACAAGGTGCAAAGATTGGGAAAACAGACCCAATAAGGCTAAGTACTTGTTTGAGACCAAACAGTAAATCAGTGGAAGAACCAGAATCTGAACTCAGGAGTTCCTAGATCTCAGTTTTGTGTTGTGGTTTACAGACCAAAACAGGGTCTGTAAATGATAACATGTATATAAACTACAATGTTTAATGGCCAAATATTAGAGAATTGTTGTCCTTCGTTTTAAGAGTTATCTTCCACTTACTTAGTATCTTGCTTGTCTGTGAAGGAGGGGTATGTTTCTTTGTTAGTCCTTAGCTTGGTAAGTTTTTTTTCAACTATGAGTATTTTTGGCAAACTGTTTTCACAACAAAATGTATTTATTTATTTATTTTTAGTGTGTCTATTTTTCAGAGAATGAAAAATAAGCTGTAACCATTCTCTTCCTCCTTCTGGATTGCTATTTTTTCAAAAGAATAAGTTGGGGGGTTTTCTTCTTCAAAAGAAGTCTTTTTGCAACCATTATAAAGGCTTCATTTTTTTTATGGTTTTTTTTTTTTTAATTGTCCCATGATATTAGTTTGTTGTTTTAGACACTCCTTCAAAAAGTATTTATATGCTTTTATAAGTTTCCAAATTTTGATTGCTTTATGTATTTTTAGGTTTTTATGATATCTTGTCCTTCAAGATTTCTTTTTGGATTCTTATGAAGAAAATATTTTTCTAGGTAAGAGGTGTTTCCAAATATTACATATTTCAAGTATTTTTAAGTAATCTTTATAGCCAAGGATTTTTAGCTGCATACCCTGTTTGTTTACCTTTGTTGTTGTTCATTTATCTGATTGTTTTTAGTGCCAGGCCATCTTTCTATGTTAATGAAGCCCTGAAGAAGCTTATTTTGAAACGCGTTGGCTCTTTACAATTAAAGTGTTTTTCAGCTTTGACTCTTAACAATTCTTTACTATTTGGCCATTAGATTTTGTAGTTTTTGTAATTTGAAAGCACTTCACTGTGCCTTTTAATTTCTGCTTTACTATTTTGCTTTGATGATGATGGAAAGATCGCTTATCTGATACATCTCATCTTAAGATGACCAAGCAATTAAGTAAATAAGTAATCCATTGTCTTCAAGGAGAAGTAGGCTGGCAGAATTTAACACTTATGTGTTGTGCGGACACCCGCTTTGGAAGCAATAGCACAGTCCTAGAGAGGAATCCTGTTGGAACTTCAGGGTGATGTGTTATAAAGTGTCCCAAGTACAGACACAATGGTATGAGCCCATCTTCCAAGCTTCCTCATCTTCGGAGGCATAAGCCCTTTTAGTTTGGCAGGCAGGGATAGGGGAGTTGTGCGTTAAGGGATTTAAATTTTTTTTACTTGGACTTATTTCAGTATTTTTATATTTGATTTGTCTTTGTGGATTTTGTGTACTTGTGATTTTATGTGTTATAATGAACCCTGAACCTTAACGAGAAGGGCAGGATAAATATTCAAATAAATAAATAATACATAGTCTGGACATGCATCTTATACGCTGTTTGATAAGAGTGCACTTTAGCCTCTACTTCCTGATTAGTTAATGAGACAGCTGTTCCTAAGTGAAGTTCAGAAGCTGATAGACTCTAAAACTGGAGCAGCCAAAAGGTAGATCACAAACTAGTCTTCAGTAGATAACAGCATGGGATTGGGGGACCAGCCTCTCGGAGATCACCCGGGGGAGGGCGGCGGGGGAAGAACAGCACCAGCTGGGTAGCATCTAGGGGGAGGAGACAGGCTAGAAGAGCTCCTTTGGTTCTCTCGAAAGAGGAGTGCTCCTCTCTACTCCTGAGACCAGTTGCTGAGCTGCTCTAGAACTGGGAGCCAGTGGGAGGGGTCCTGGCCTAGAGTGCTGCAGCCAGTGGGAGGGGTTCTGACAGATCGTCTGAAGCTGACGCCCAGATCATGTGGATTGCGTTCACCACAAGTATGGTTGATACCCTTTTTGTAAAATTTGCTTCTTCTAGTCCTCTTCTACTTATACATCAAACCCGCTGGAAGACTAAACAAACCAATCCAGATTCATGTATCCGAAGTAGTACTGAAATTAACGCTACATGATTGGTTAAATGTCTGGGTATGGATGTTCTGTCCACTATTTGCATGAAGCAGAGAGAATGCAGTTTATGACTTGGTTCTAAAACAATATGTCTTTTCAGAACAGTGAGCATTTCAATGACTCAGCTAACACAGGAAATAGATGAACACTTACACAGTTTTCACACACACTATACCCTTGCTGTAACACTTTCCATTATACCAATTCCACTATAGCACTTATCTAGCTGTAACCAACCTGGCAGCTTCCTCCCTCACTTATTACAGTACTGTATATGCATGTTTTGTTGTTGTTCCATTATAATGAACAAAAAGCTTGTATCCCCAGATATCGGTTATTGTGCGTGTGGACTGTATATTCTGTCTAGTAGAAGGCAGTGCTACACATTCCCTCAGTACAACAATGCTGACAAGGTGTGTCATGCTGCATTTTCAAAGTAGCAAACCGCTTCCAAGTTGTTCATAACAGAAATAGCTTCTCAAGAGACAAGGCATGCCTTTGTCTTTCTAAAAATCCTATGGATCAATGACATGATGACTTGTGGCACTCCCTCAGAGTAGTAATCCAGGTTTTCAAACCAATTCTTATGGATTACTATAGAGCAGGGAGATTGCTGTGGTTTTTAAGATTATAAAATATTTGCTTTCATTCATTGACTCCTCTGGGGCTCTAGAAAGGGCACATGTGGAGGGAGTGGGACTATAAACTGTTGGTAGCCCAAGTTTCTAGAGACAACTGAAATTTGACTGTGCTTGACTAGTTGCCAGCTCTGTACTGTGCTATAAAATCCCTACCATTTTATAGCTACAGTTATCAAAGATTTTGATAAGAAAGATATTTCTGTTGCTGCCATTTCAAGTATTGTACTGTTAGCACCTTTAATAAAGCTAGATATTTTAATGTATTTTTCTCTTAAATGAGCTTTCAAATACATACTCCTTCCCCCACATTAGCAAACTATGTTAGTGAAAATCCGTTGTGACACAGCACTAGTTGACTGTAACTGATTCTCTCCCCCCTCCCCCTTTTAGGATTTAGTGAAAGGAAACAGATTTTTGTTTCTATATATGCATCTTTTTTTAGTGTGACTTCTGACAACCAAACTTGTATACTCAAAAGTCTCCTTTTTCAAACCTACTTTCCTATGGTTTTTGTTGTTGTTTTAAAGACCTTTGCCAGGTTTTCTAATCACTTCTCATATAATGGCATATGTTAACTGTCATTTGTCTTTTTATTTTTTCTGGGCCTGAGCAAGACTGAACTCCTTGGGAAGAAGGCATCTTATTGGCAAACAACCAGCAAGGTTATTGGTTACATTAACCAGTCTAGCGCAAAGATATTCACCAGGTGTGAATCGGAAGCCCCTATTGTGAACTAGCAGACATTTAAGTATTGAGTCCTTGTTTTGAACCTACAACAGTGTTGCTTTTTGTATTCCAGTACCCATCCAAACAGTATCTGAAATCGGTTGCTAGATCCCCAGTGTCGTAGGCAACGTACAAGCACTTAAGGCGTTCTCACATGGACAAAGTAATCCTTGATCGAATCAGATCTAGTATTCACAAACTCCTGTTTGTTCAGATGGACATTTTAATGCTAGATAACTTTAATCCTTGATTGTCCATGTGAACACAAACTTGCTGTTAATCAGAATTAGAGTCTCTGGGATGAATTTCAGTCCCATGGTGCTTTTCACCTGTGCTCAGTGCACGGATTTCTGGGATTGAAGAAAATTATGTTTCTTAATTTTTCTGATTTCTTCAAGAAAATGGAAACTCATCCCTTTGTACTGCGGGTATTTAAACTTGGTGCTCCGCAATGCATTACAGAACTATGATGCAGGTAATACAATTGCTCCACGGTCATGTGCCCATATGTATCATAGAACAGGAAATGTCCAGAGAGGATGTGAGGTCTTTATGCTGGACTCTGTGGCTTTAATCTCCGAGGGAGAATGGGGAGGGTATGGCCGGTCCCGGCCTTTGTGGGGAGCAGGATGGCCGGGGGGG
>QEPC01004101.1:1947628-2020681 GCA_003113815.1 Sphenodon punctatus
AAGCTCGCCTGGCCCCAAGCCTTTTGACATTTCGGCGGAACTGTAAGACCTGGCTGTTTGCCCAGGCCTTCGGGAGGGAGGGTGGGGGGGGTGATTTTAATCCCCCGCCCATTTATCTATTTATTATTGTTTTCTAGCCCTGTTTTATTGATGTATTTTATATTTATATTTTAAGTAATTTTAATTGTTTTTATTACTGTTGTTAGCCGCCCCGAGCTGCATTGCAGGAGGGGGCGGGATATAAATTTGTAAAATAAAAAAAATAAAATAAATATTAATCAAGGATTAGTTGACTAATCCTTGATAGCCGTTCACACGGACACTAGCAAGGATTAGTTTGACATCTGGATATCATAAACCATAGCAATCGAGGGTTTATACCGATGTTTTCCGTAATCCTTTATTATAATCTTGAATTTGTGGTGTTCAGATAGACTGCTAACATAGGAATTAAGGCTTTAATTCCTTTTTAAATGTCCGTGTGAAAACGTCCTCCGTAAGAGATGCCTTTCTTGTTCTTGCTTCTGGAATTGTATTTTACACGTAATCTTTGATTGTTGTCACTGGCTGTGTTTCTTTGTAAACATAACCCCAAATTGAATATGAAAATTAAGATGAAACTGGAAATTAAATGGCTCTTGAATACTGCAAGGATTATACTACATTAGGGGTCCCCCCACCTTTTTGAGGTCCTGAGCTACATTCAAAGTTCCTGATGTATGGAGAACCACATTTTATTTACTTGAAATTCGCATATGTTCATTTATGTAAGGCCGTTTTTAAACAGGCAGTTGTGGTGCAGGTCTGGGGGCTGCGTGGAACAACCATGCACTGCCCACCCACCTCAGGTGAGTGGGGACGTATTCAAATGGGCACTGGCCAGGAAGGTCAAGGTACCCACGCACGCAGCCCTCAACCAGCCAGCCCTCCATCGATTGAACATACTCAGCATTTACACAGACAGCCGCTCCACCAGTTCAAGGAGGGCCACACCCCCTCATGACATGGCAAACTAAGGGGAAGTTAAGTTAGTCGCCATAAGCACCCATCCCCAACCAGACTCCGTGATGGAGGGGAGGTGCAACAGAACGACACATGCAACCCTGGGGCACGGCACGCAAACCATGGGCAACTCAAGGAACAAAAGGAGGCATTTATTGCAAAACGAAGACCAATGCAACAGTAGCAGGGAAGGTCATGTTCCAATGCACAGACACCCCCTCGCCACCAGACTAATGGTACTGTCCCGAACACAGTGCAGAGGCCAGGCAGCTGTTTACGGGGCCCTGTACACGGGGAATATCGGCTGCCGTGGTGGGGGACATGGGCCCCCGTGGCACAAGCAGAGGAACTCACATAGGCAGTTCACAGCACAATGGCGGGGGGGCAGCAGAGGAGCTGGGGGGCAGCAGAGGAGCTGGGCCGGCTTGGACCAAGGGCAAAGTCAAGCAGGCAGAGCTCACATCACAGGAATGCGGGACGCAGAGGGGGCCACATTCACATAGCATTGCTCCAAGGCCAGGTCATGGCTGTTGTGGAGCCCGAGTGAAGAACCCCACACCCTGTGCATAATCTGCCCATGCAAACATCCCTCTCCAGTACCCTCTTGCCCGCCTATGCCAATCCACCAGGAAGTTCAGGTCAATGGGCTGACCGCTGGCCAGAGCGAGCTGAACATCCGCCCAGCTCCAAATCTCAAACAGGATGGCCATCTCCACTGCATCAGGTGCGAAGATCAGATAGGAACTCTCAGCTGGGGGCACGAGCAACCTCAGCTGACGTATGCGGCCCTGCACTCTCCATGCTCGCTCTGATAACCCTAGGCATGCAGCAGGGCGCTTGCAAAGGTAATGGGCAGGGATGGGCCACTCTCCATAAGCCACAAGCGATATTCTGGGAGGGCACAGATGTCATGCAAAGTAACGCTCTTAGTCGCCTCCCAAGGCAATAGCATTCCCACCAGAGGCCCTGGCACAGCAGGCACTGGAACACGGAACCCCAACTCGCTAGCCCTCAGCTGGTAGTCAGGGCTGCACACACATTATCCCTGGAGACACAGGGTACATGACAACATGTCATAACCATCATGCGTGGAAAAGGGATTCACAAGCAGCTGCTGGATATCTGGTCTAAGCCACACTTAAGCCAGCAAAACCGTTCCACCGACATCCCATACCACAGTAACACATGTCATAGGAGGTTGGGCCCAGATAGTGGCTGACATTATAGAGCAACCGTAAGCAGGGAATGACTGGTGCACATATCAGTGTCCCAAGGACATATGGGTCTGCACACCCCAGCTCACAGGAATTTATTTATTTATTTATTTTATTTTCTAGATTTCTATACCGCCCCATCCTGCCATGCAGCTCGGGGCGGTTAACAACAATAAAACAGTATAAAAACATTTTAAACAAATATAAAATATATCAATAAAACAGGGCGTGGTACAATCATAAATAAATATATAAGGTGGGGGATTAAAAATCACCCCCCCCTCCCTCCCAAAGGCCTGGGCAAACAGCCAGGTCTTACAGTTACGCCGAAATATCAAAAGGCTTGGGGCCAGGCGAGCTTCCTCCGGAAGGGAGTTCCACAGCCGCGGCCCTACCACCGAGAACGCCCGCTTCATCGTGGCCCCCCGCTTAACACGGGGGACCTCCAAGCGGGCACCCCCGGCAGACCGCAGGAGTCGTTCCGGGGCGCGAAGGGCGAGGCGGTCCCTAAGGTAAGAGGGGCCAAGGCCGTATAGGGCTTTATAGATCATTACTAGGACCTTGAACTTGGCCCGGCACACTATCGGCAGCCAGTGCAGCGCTCGGAGCACCGGTGTAATGTGCTCCCGGCGACCCGTCCCCGTAAGAAGACGGGCCGCCGCATTCTGCACCAGCTGCAGCCTCCGGGCCAAGAACAAGGGAAGCCCCACGTAGAGCGCGTTACAGTAGTCGAGCCGCGAGGTGACGAAGGCATGGATGAGGGAGGCCAGGTCCGGGCCAGAGACATACGGACGCAGCCTACGTACCAGATAAAGCTGGCGGAAGGCAGCCTTAGCGACTGCCTCCACCTGCCGCTCCAGCCGCAGGTCTGCGTCCAATATGACCCCCAGACTCCGGACCTGCTGAGCTACAGGGGGGCAAACCCCCCCAATCAGGGGGGCCACCACCCCCTTCGCCCTCCCCACCACCATCACCTCCGTCTTATCTGGGTTGAGCTTCAGTCTGCTCCGCCGCATCCAATCCGCCACGGCCTCCAAACATTGGGATAGCACCGAGACAGCAGGGTCTGGGTCGGTAGAAAACGAGAGGTACAGCTGAGTATCATCAGCATACTGGTGACATCGCACCCCGAACCCTCTCACGACCTCCCCCAAGGGCTGCATATAGATGTTAAATAATAATGGAGACAAGATCGATCCCTGCGGAACGCCACACGGTAAGGCGCGGGGGCTCGATGTTTCCTCCCCCAGCACCACCCGCTGGCTCCTCCCCGAGAGGAATGAACGGAACCATTCAAGAACAGTCCCGTCCAGACCCCCCCGGTCACGCAGTCGTCTCAACAGGAGCCCATGGTCCACGGTGTCAAAAGCGGCCGAGAGATCGAGCAGGATGAGAAATGTCGAATGCCTGTGGGCAACTCACATACAGCAACCTTGGCCCCTCGTTGACATTGGAACAGCTGCACAAGAATGACGGAAAGAATACAGGCAGACTACGGACGCGCCCCGTCGGCAGGGAGGGAGTTCCAGGCATGCGGGGCAGCGAGGGAGAAGGGACGAAGGCGGTTGGGCGAGCAGGAGAAGCGAGGGAGAGCGAGGGTGGTCAGAAACATTAGGGACACCTTCCACGGTCCCTGATCCATTGAGTGCTCTGGGGCCGGGAAAGGATGTGGTGCTGCCTCCTTGTTTCTAGGAGGATTGCCCGTCGCTCAAGGGACTGCTCCACAGAAAAATCAAGAGGGAAAGGAAGATCCACATGAAGCATGCCCCCTTCAGCACACATCCCCCGCGGAGTACCACGCAATGGGGTTGGGGAGTCAGAAAGCACATGGCAGGGTCAATCACAGGTCTCTCGGTAAGTCTGGCTCCCGTGGCTGCCCCTCTTGTCCTTTCGCCTACCATCCAAGCAGGTGGCCTTGTTAAACCATGGGTAGCAATGCGCTGGCACGACTCCATGGGTGTATTGGAAAGATGCTCATGGAGGCAAAAGAGGTTCAAGAAAAATAAAAGTTTTTTTCACATAAAGGGACAGTAGTATGGGTGTGTGTGGCTAATTCTTATTCCTTTTCCCCTTCCGCCACTACCATCACGTGCTGGCCTCTGGTCCCTTTTGGTGACAGCCATTCTCCAGGGCCAATTGTATCTTGGTCCTGCCACATCCTCCTTGTTCAGCTGCTCCTTCTCTGGGGCTGGGGTGTCCTGATGATCCTGTGGAGGTATGTGGGACATGTCATTAGTTGTGATGTTTGAAGGCTACCTTGTATGCTCACCATCTGTTGTTCCTGACTGAAGTGTATCTGGCACTTAATTTGCAAAATATTAATTGCTGGGGCTCAAGTCTGCCTGAGAAGCCACATCTCTGTCCCAGAAGCCACGTCTCCTGCCTCAGAAGCTTATCAGCTGAGGGAACTGAACCCCCATCTCTGGCTAGTACCCCAATCACTTGATCATCCTGCCACTGTACAGCTCAATATGAAACACTAGTTCTTGTCATTGTGTCCCTCAAGGGCGCATACATGTGGTGTCCTTTGCAACCCTGTCTTTGGTGATGCCTGCATGGGTTCCCATCTCCTGATGTCTGTGACCAGCTCCCCTCCTTGGAATTGCCTGGTGTTCCTTGCCCCTGCAGCCCTGTGCTGCTGTACATCCCACCATGTCTTGTTTGTCCTCCCTGCCACCCCTTTGTATGGGACTTTTCCTGTCCTGTGGTAATGATTTGCTTCCATCTGGACATGTGCCCCATTTCCTTCCCCACCGCTTGTTGTGTGTGTCCTGCTGCACCACATCTCGCCCATTGTCCCAGTTCCGTGTGCACCTACCGTCCCCCTCTGGGTCGAAGGGCTCCTGGGTGGCCTCCACATCTTCCTCCACCACCTCATCCTCTACCTCCATGCCAGGTTGAACTGGGATTGGGGGTTTGTTAGTTCCATTAGCCTTGGCTCTGTGGGGGCCTGTTCCAGCCGCCTCCCCCTGTGTTTCTCCTTCTTTCTGGAGAACTGTGTCCTATATGGACTCATTGGTACGTCCTCAGGGCCGTTCCTGGTGTTGTCCCCCTCATACACCCCCATTCCTAGACCAGGGTGTTCCTGGGGGTTCTAGGGGAGCATTTGGAGGACCATGCGGTTGGTTCAGTGCTCCAGTTGTAGGATGGGGGCATTGTTGCCCCTGCCATGGGATGCCCTCACTAGGGGGAACAGCCTCTCCTTCCCTGCTGGGATTGGGGAGCAGTGGGGTCTCCTCCACCTGCTTTCTTCACCTGAGGAAGGCAGTTTCATACATGTGTGAGACTACGGTCTCCCCATCCACACAGAGGAACCAATCCACCTCTTCATAGTACAGGGATATGTACCAGGCCTGGCCGGACTTGGAATTATGGTCATAGATATTTTTATATCCAGTTCTCAAGTACTTTGCCTACTGCCGGCCCTGGGACGTGTCCCTATTGTACCCCAGCTGCCTCATCACCTGTGAAATGCATTCATATACCGCCTCATTACGGTAGCATGTCACAAACTCATCGCCTGGCTCCTAGCCTATTAACATTCCGGCGTAGTTGTAAGACCTGGCTGTTCGCCCAGGCCTTTGGGAGGGAGGGGTAGGGGGATGTTTTAGTTCCCCCACCTATTTATATTTATACTGGTTTTTGCCCTGTTTATATTTTTAATATTATGTGAATTTTAAAATTTTATTGTATGTTTTAATGTTGGAAGCCGTCCCGAGCTGCGTGGCAGGAGGGGCGGGGTAGAAATCTATAAAATAAATAAATAAATAGATGGTCTTGTTCCCCCACAGACAAATGAAGGCCCTGGTCTCTTCTGGGGACCAGGGCATGCCACTTGGGGCAGGGTCTGTGGGGGTGCAGCTTTGGTGGCTGGGACCCACCCAGAGGATGTGGAAACGGTGGCCACGGAGCTGGTGCTCGCCTGTGAAGGGAAGGCATATCTGTCAGCTGTCATCTTGTTCTCCCTCTGCGGCTGCTCTCTAGGACACCATCTCCTGTGCCTCTCCAGAGTCCCACTGCAGGTTTACCTGGCTGTCGGGGCTGTGGTCTGCTTGGTTCTTCGCGTGGGTGTGGGTGTGTGTGTGTAGGCATCTTTGCATGTGCTTGCTTGTCACAGGACATGGTACCTGCCCCCCAATGACTCCTTGGGGCAGCGTCCCCTTCTTGGGCTGCTGTGTGCTTACCTGGCTGTTGGTGGGTGCTTTGCATGGCGCTGGCTCTATACTTTTTGGGGTCTATGGTGGTGGTGGAGCCAGAGCGCCCATCTCTTCGCATGCATGTCCTTTAAGGGTTCCTGACCGGGCTGGGAACTTATTGCAAAGGGTGTGTGTCAGTTGGCGGCTGGGCGTTGTGCCTCTTTAGCCCTTGCATGGCCTTCCTCCATGGTGGTGGCAGACCTGTCCCATGGGTGGATGTGCTCCGCTGTCCACACGGGCTGGTGAGGGGTGAATACCCATCCCTCTCATCTCCACCTATGCCCCTGCACAGAGTAACCCGGCTTTTTCCTGGTTGCTCCATGCGGGGAGATGGGCAGGGGTCGCGGGAGAGCGCACCCACACACCGTCTCTTTTACACGGGCATTTCCACACATGGGGGAATAGGTGGACCTACGTGGTAGCATCTTGTTTTAAAACAGCCTAAATTTATTCACATTTAAAACTGCCTCCTGCCTAGCTTTGACATTTGATTGAAGTGTGTGTATGTTTATAATATACTTTATAAAAAGCAATCTTTTAAAAAATGAAACAAATCACAGACGAGAACAAATGGGGGAGAGGGGAAGGATATGTATGAGTGTGCACACAGGCTGTAGGGAGGAAATTGGAACAGAGTCCCCACTGGCACTGTTGGGAGAACCAGGCTGCTCTGCTTGGCTTGGTGGGTGAGAAAAGGGAAACGAGCTGTCCCACCAATGCTGCAGCATCAGGGAGGAAAAACAAGGGAACTGGGGCACCCCACCATCTGCCACTTACTGCTGCTTCGGTCAGGGGGTAACCAGACTGCCCTGCTGCTCCTATCCCCCCTCCTCCTCTGCAGCGACTGTGTGTTTCATGCCAGACTGCTGTTCATCACTGGCACTGGCTCCCGCTCTGGACCCTGCCCCCTTTTCCCAGGCTCATTTTTTGTAAGGCTGGCCCTGCTCTCTGTTGGCTTCTGAGGAAGGAAGTTAAGCCCTGTCCCTTCCTCCTTCCCCAAGGCTTGGAGAGCCACAAGGAGGGAGCTCAAGGACAACATGCTGCCCATGACCTCTGCGTTGGGGGCCAAGGCACTAGAATCTAGCCTTAGATTAGGACTGAGTAAACATAAAATCAATTCAGATCTGTTGTGGCAACTATACCAATCTGTGGAGTGAAAGCAAAACCAGTTTAACCACTGAGATTCCAGTACTCTTACGTTTTGTGTCTAATGCATATCTAAGTGTCATGAGTATTGGTTCCCTTGAGAACGGACCTCAAGACCAAGCACTAATATAGTTCCCCATTTCTTCTTCAGAGAGTCCTCTTTTATACATGCTGAAAGAGAAAAGTCTGGTTCTGCATTCCTTGTTCAGGCAGAGCTTGTAATGAAGTCAAGTTTCAGCCGTTGGTGAGTCTAGGGTCACTCATTTCTCTGCCACCCCATTAACCACCAGCTCTCCAGCTAATATGTACATTGAGCTTCCATGTTTCTTTGGAAACACATTATTGTTTAAAGTTCTCTCTCCTCAAAGGTCTATAGTTTCTTGGACAAGATCCGTGTGTTTGCCTTGGGAAGAGGGGATATTTATGGGGAAGTAAGGCAGGAACCTTGAAAGGTGATGTGAGGAATGTGCTCTAAGCGCAAACACAAACAATAGTGAGATTTACAGGGGCATGTTAAACAAAAGAAAAAATCTCCCTCCTGAACTGAATGGAGAGACTTTACAAAAGATCAGAAATGTGGCGAAATTCTCAATACCCAAGAGGAAGACTGCATTCCTTTGAAACTGCATTACTTTTTATGATTACAAATTAATAAATACTTTCCCAGCTCCACAAGCAAACAAAAACCTTGGGGGGAAAACGGTTTCTTCCCCTTTCCAAATTTCTCTACCTACTAGTATAAAAAATTTTTAAAATAAAATAATTTGGCATTGTTGGAAAGTAAAACCAGAGCAGTATTTGTTTTTTAAACCTTTAATCTTATTTATTGTTCATATGTATTTACAGAAATACAGCATTAATACCATTTATAGTCTCTTCAACATGTTTTTAACATTTCTAAACAATATCCAACTTTAAACTTAACCATAACGTAACTCAGGTGGAAATACCTTAATTTAACTTATTTCTAGGACATATAAGAATGTTCATATTATAAAGTCCAATAAATAGGACCATATACCTTCCTTCTGATTTTTAGCTTGAATAACATTGATGCTTGGGAGCCATTTTGCTTCAAAGTTGGAGTCCTTGAGGGCTGCTACGGTTTTTTCCATCATGAACATGTACCATAGTCTATTAATCCACTCGCCTTCAGAAGGAATAGTCTCTGTTTTCCAATTTCTAGGGATGACGTTGATGGCAGCCAGCATCAATGCCTTGCCTGTTGGTAATTAGTAGTCCATTAGTGGAGTCTTGGGGTAAAGGCCCAATAAGGCAAGCTCTGGTTTAAACAGGATTGCAAGTCCTGTAATAGAGTGCATATATGTCCACTCCTTGCTCCAAAAGGGCAGAACATTGCAGCACTCCCACAAAAGCAAGTAGGTGCCCTCCCCGCCCCATCCCTTCCAGCAAAAATCTTTATCAATTTTTTGCTTGAATCTCAACTGGTGGGGAGTTAATATCTCAAGGTCAGTTTCAGTCGGGACTCCTTCACTTCCAATGAGGGGGAGCAAGTGTGCATGTGTGACCACTCCCATTTCTCAATATAGCCCACTCTCGCTTTATACCAAATCCCTTTCAACACCTTCTATAATCTTGCTATCAATCCCTTGTCACCTGAGTGTACAAAGAGGATTATTTTTTTCCAATTCCAAATGGATACCTTTTATAATAGCTGAATTTACCTTTTACAATAAAAAAAAGTTTTTTTCTTTATACCTTTCTCCTTTAAGAGCTTTCTCCGAGTCGGCCAGACCTCTAAAATTCATAATTAAGCTGTCTATTGGTGTGAATATCAACATGTCTCACTTCCCATCCATTTTCTTTTCCTTAGATGCTTCCTAGCTATCTAATGCAAATCCTGCAAAGGGGTGATTTGTCCAGTGTTTCTCTTCGATCCTGACTTCATCTGTTAGGATCTCCCTAAAGTTCGGAATCTGAAGTAAGTGCTCCTCTATCTCTACCCAGCTAGCTGTTTTGGAATTTAGGTACCAGGGTAAAACCAGAGCAGTAATCTTGGTCTATTTTAAATCTTGATTGCAACTTAAATAGCTCTGGTGAAGTTAAGTGGTGGTGTAGCTACTTCAGCTACAGCCAGTAGCAATCTTGTTTCTTTTACCTTAATTTCATTTGTCATGTTAAATGGGTACTGTTTCTCTCATAGGACTCATGTTTGGTGAATCTAGTTTGAATAAGAATAATATCTGATGCAGATTTGATTGAAGCCTGAAGCCTGTAGGGAAGTTTTAAAGTTTTATCATTTCAGTGTTTTAAGTTAAATTGAAGGAGGATCTGATCTGGTGACTCTGTGAGGAAGATATGTCTTTGGCTGTTGGTTATCTACAACAGCAATGAATTCTGCAGTCATTCCTTGGGTGTCCAGCAGGAAGGTGACTTGTGTCTTTCAATGTCATCCTCAGTGGTCAATCTGAGAGGTTTTGATGTGTTGTAAGTGGAATTGTTATTTAGAAGGAATGTAGCTGTTCTGTGGAATATCAAAGATGCTTTAGGGTGGGACTTTGTAAAGAACGCAAAAGACCCCCTTTATTTCCTCAGATATATGTATATTTGCACCAAAAATGTCCTACGTTTGCTTATAGAATGAATAGGACTTTGTCACAGAACTGAAGTGCTTGCTGTATATTTGTAGTCATGCTTTTGAATGCAAAAGAGGGAAGAATAATGGTAATATCACATTCTTGCTTGTGCTTGATATGTGTGATTTTGTTGAATCCACTCAGTGAAAAATGTAGTTGTGACCAATCGTGTGTAATAATTTTTTTAAAGACATTTTTGTTGTGGGAGTTGTGATTCTATACAGTGACTGATAGTAGTAAGAGAGCAAAGTATGATAGGGAAATGGAAGGATAAGGAAGGTGAAGGACAGGAACAGGAGAGAGCAGAGAAAAAGATGGAGGCAAGAATCCGACAAAACTGACCTGGTGAGGTAAGGCAGGGCGGGGCCGGGGTGCACATCCAGTTTCTGGTCCAGCGAAGCCAAAAGTGGCCGGCTGACCGGCCGCTCCGCAGACAGCATGCCTAAGGGCTGCACCAAAGGGCCCTTAGGCGTGGCCCTTAGTGGGACCTGGAGGGCCAGGGCGCTATTAATAACTGGCAGGGGGTACAGGAAACTACGGCAAGGGGCGGCTTCCCTCGGTGTGAGGGAGGCGGCCCCTGGAGGAAGGGGAACTGCCTTCCAATGCAAGAGGAGGGTAGGAGGTGTAGTAGTGGGTGGGGCTCCCCCTTGGGAGGCTAATTAGAGCAGTGAGGCGGGACAGATGTTATATTCCTGTCCTGCTCACTAGCCCTCAGGCAGGCAGCGAGGTGATTAGAGATCAGAGGGCCCCTGGCCTTGGATTGCTGCTTATGAATGCGAGGTCGGTAGCCATTTAGTCAACTGCGGTCCGGAAGATGATCCTGGACCAGGCAGCCGACCTTATTTGTATCGTGGAGACCTGACCGGACAGTGAGTCGGGACTTATACTTGTTCCGGCTGGGTACTCCGTGCAGCATCAGCCGCGGCTCGGGGTCCCGGGGTGGGGGTGAGGTGTAGCCATTGTTTTTAAAGGATACACTGTCTGTGAGGAGATTTCCTCTGGAAACTATCATAGGGATAGAGGACCTGCATTTGGTGTTGAATTTGGCCAGAGACAGATTAGGGGTACTGCTGATAAACTGGGCACCCACCTGTTCGGCAGCTTCCCTATCCGCATTGACTGAGCTGGTGTCGGGAGTGGTCTTGCGGTCCCCCAGGGCAGTAGTCCTGGGGGACTTCAATATCCATGCCGACGCCAGTCTTGGAGCAGCAGAGCGTGAGTTCATGGCCGCCATGGCAACCATGGGCCTGTCTCAGAGGATGGTGGGCCCCACATACGTTGGAGCACATACTGTAGACATGATTTTTTGCACTGGCGTTGAGGCGGGGGATACGTTAGTGGGGGAGGTGTGAGCATTATCTCATCTGGGCTGGTATCCTGGCGCATGTCAGCCCCTGGCAGGGTGCAGAACCAGTTAGGATGGTTTGCCCCCGATGGCTTATGGAACCCAAAAGGTTCCAGACTCCTTTAGGGGATATACGCTCTGATCTCGATGACTGCTCATTTGATCACTTGTGACCATGTGGAATTTGGTATTGGCAGAGGCCATCGACCGGGTGACTCCCAGGTGTCCACTCCCGAACCGCCGACAATGCAGGTCCCCGTGGTATACGGAGGAACTGCGGCGGATGAAGCAGGAAGGGCGGCGGTTAGAGTGACAGTGGCGTTGCTCGCATGCTGAAGTTGACTGATTGCAGCATAGTCTGGTTATGTACCTATGCTGTGGCGGTGCGGGAAGCAAAGAGAGGTTTTTTTGCTGCCCTTATTGCATCTAAGTCTTGCCCGGCGGAGCTTTTCTGGGTGGTGAGGGGGCTGGTTAGTCTGGCCTCCCTCCGCTTGGATTTAGAGTCATCGAATGCCCGCTGTGACTTGTTTGTGGACTTTTTTGCAGATAAAATTGCTCAGATCCACCACGGTTTTGACACAACACTTTTAACAGTAGGTGAGCTAGAGGCAGTAGAAGCCCCACCTTGTCCTGTTTTGTGGGATGAATTTTGGAATGTGTCGCCCTCAGATGCGGGGGATACCCTGGGGACTGTCCGAACCACTCATTGTGAATTAGACTCATGCCCGTCCTGGCTGGTCAAGGCCAGCCGGGAGACATTAGGGCCATTGCTGGCAGGGATTGTCAGCGCCTCCCTGGGGGAGGGCAGGGTGCCGGACTGCCTTAAAGAGGCACTGGTGCGGCCCATGTTTAAAAAGCCATCATTGGACATTGGTGTCCTGGCCAGCTATCGACCGGTCTCTAACCTTCCCTTTTTAGTGAAGGTTATTGAGCAGGTGGTGGCTGGGCAGTTGCAGGGGCATCTGAACAGGATTAATTTTCTCAATCCTTCACAGTCTAGTTTTCGTCCTGGATATGGCACAGAGACTGCACTTGTAGCCTTGGTCGACGACCTCTCCTGTAAGCTGGACCGGGATCATTTGACCCTGTTGATCATATTAGATCTCTCAGCTGCATTTGATACCGTTGACCATGAGTTGTTGGTGACTAGACTGCGGGACTTGGCAGGGATTGGCGGGACCGTTCTTGAGTGGTTCTGCTCCTTCCTGGCTGGGAGAGTCCAGCGTGTGGTACTGGGTGATTTTTCATCTTTTCCCTGGGGCCTCACATGTGGAGTCCTGCAGGGTTCCATCTTGTCCCCTCTCTTGTCCAGTCTGTACATGCAGCCTTTGGGGAAGGTCGTTAAGGAGTTTGTCGTACGGTGTCATCAGTATGCTGATGGTACTCAGCTTTAGCTCTCTTTTTCGTCCGACTCAGGTCCGGCAGTCTCGGTGCTTACCCTGTGCTTGGCAGCTATGGGGGATTGGATGAGGGTGAGCCATCTGAAGTTAAATCCCGACAAGATGGAGGTGATGGTCGTGGGGAAGGCCGGGGGAGTGGTGGCCCCCATCATTGATGGGGTCCGTCCTGCCCTGGTATCTCAGGTCCGGAATCTGGGGGTGTTCCTGGACCCGCAGCTCTGCCTGGATGTCCAGGTGGAGGCTGTAGTGAAAGGGGCATTTTGCCAAGTACATCTGGTGCGTCGGCTTCAGCTGTATGTCTTGGACTCTGACCTAGCCACGATTGTCCATGCTTTTATTACCTCGATACTGGACTACTGTAACGCACTCTACATGGGGCTACCCTTGGTGCTGGTTCAGAAGCTACAGCTGGTGCACAATGCGGCGGCCCATCTCCTTATGGGGACGGGCTGACACAAGCATATTACACCAGTGCTTCATTCTCTGTGCTAGCTGCCTGTAGTCTTCCGGGCCCAATTCAAGGTGTTGGTGCTGACCTTTAAAGCCCTAAACGGTCTGGGCCCCACCTACCTGTGGGACCGCCTCACCCTCCAGGTCCTGGATTGGCCCCTGCGGTCGTCCGGGCGCACCCTCCTCAAGGTTCCCTGGGTTTCTTGGGTATCAACCTCGCGGAGGGCATTCTCTGTGGCCACACCGCAACTGTGGAACTCCTTCCCATTGGAGGTCCTCCTGATTACCAGCTGCCCCTCTTTCCGTAGACAATGTAAGACCTGGCTGTTCCGCAGTGCTTTTCCTGAGGGAGAGGGGGTGGGTGGGTTGGGTTAGGGTGGGAGAGTATTATTTGGTGTTTAGTTTTAACGTTTTAATTGGAATACTATTGTTTTAAATTGTGTTAATATGTTGTTAGCCGCCCTGAGATGTTTTTAGCAGGAAGGGGCGGCATACAAATTTTAATAAATAAATAAATAAAAATAAAACACTAAGTCAGTTGGTGATAAATAAACGGAGGCAACAATGGCCGTTTTTAAATGAGACGCAACCACCCATGTCCACCCATTAACCGCCTGCGTGAAGGATCTGTAGGTGGGTGCGCACTTCCATGACCCATCCAGCACCCACTCTTGACCACACTGGCAAAAAAGCCAGAGTGCACCATGCGGGGGCAGCCAAAAAAATGCATGGGAGCTGATGCCCATGCATCCCCAGTCTTTATGAACGGTGGCAGCCAGCCTTGTCAGCTGAGTAGTCACCGTTCAGCGACACAGTGGGTGGAGAAACAGTCTTTGCAAGACACAGGAACCGGCTGGAAGCGCTGGGGAGCCCGGGTTCCCCAGCGTCCGGTAGGGACATGTTGCTTTCAAAAGCCAGGCCTGACCTCTTTCCCCTCCCCCATGGTCTGTGGCAGCGGGAGTGCATGGGTGCTGCTGTGGTACCTACCCAGGGAGCTGCCTGTTAGAATCCCTCCCCACACACTTCACCCAAGTGTGCGCTCCATGACTGTTCCACTCAGCAGACACGGACCCTCCCTGGCTTTGCTCATTTTTTAAAAATGGCCTTCATCTCAGCTAGTTGATGTGGAATTGTGTTCGATTTGGAGGAGCTGGAGTGGTACAGAGTTGGACTATAGGTTTTTCATAGTCCAGAAAGAGGACCTATGGTGCAGAGGAGGTGGGAGGGTATTGCATGCCTCTGGAGATCTGGTTGTACCAGACATGGAGATGGTGTGATGCTGGAATAGGGAAAAGGAAATTCATAGACACGGTTCATGTGTCGATGATCTACTTCTCTAGAACACTAGTCATAGATTCCAGAAGAGATGGGGAGCACAGCGTACGTAAGGACAAAGCCAAGGGTCAGTGAACAAGAAATGGAGGCTATGTATGCACGGCTCTCTTTTCCTTGACTCGCTGCTGTGGTGACTTTTCAGAGGAGTTGGTAACTCCACCCCTAGAGAAGTACTGCTAGGTAGGAGCTGGGCATCCACGTTAATAAATAGGGAGATGGGACGGGAAGATGCAAATGTAGAGCCAATGTAAGTTCTGTGTCTACAAAACAGTACGAGCTCCTTGAACTACGAGTGCTCTCTCTCCCCCTGCCTTCCACTAGCTCTGCTCAATTTCCTCCTGTCAAAGCCTTGTGTGTCTTCCCCTTTGTTTCTGCAAAGTCTGCCTTCTCTCTCCTCCCCAGAATAATATTGTGCACTTCTTTTGGGCCTTCCGATCAAGATACTCAAAGTGTTAATACATGCACAGTAATTAATTAAACCTGAGAACTAATTTGTGAAGTAGTCAAATATCCCTATCTTGCTTTACAGTTGGAGAAATTGAAGCAAAGAGAGGTCAAGGTTTTGCTCCTAATCACACAGGAATGTTGTAGTAAAACTGAATGGCATCCAGATTTCCGGACTCATAGTCTCATGCCGGGGTGGGGAACCTTTTTCCTTCCAGGGTACACTTTGAAAACTAGTACAAGCTCCAAGGACTGCATAGAAGCTGAGGAAGAGGGGTGGGGGTGCTTAAGGGGCACACTCAGGAAACGGAGGGTCCTGATCATGCTTTACCCGCAAAACAATCCTCCTGCCTTGTTGCTCAGGTAGTGTGAGAGCTGCCTCTTGTCCTGTGATAGTAGGAGTTCTATGTTCTGCACAAGAAATGTTTGTGGTATTGTAATTGTAATCCATGCTGTGTTTTAGGAACATGCAGAGTGAATAACATAGGGCTGAGTTACAAGCAGCACTTTGTAAGTGGATCCATTGTCAGAGCAGCAGGAAGAGCTCTTGCTATTGGTGTAAGGGATCATCTAAAAGATTAAATTGTCAAAGTGAAAGAGAATCTTTCCTGGTCTAGTGATTATAAGTCCTTCTCATTTGAAAGGTTACTAAGAATGATCTCCTCCTGTCTCATGGTGTGCTCTCATATTGATTTAAGTGTAGTTCAAGTCAACTTGTTGCTCTTTCGTGAGAGTAAAGGTACCATAGATCAAGTTATGGGCACCATTTTGTTTAGGTTATATTTTGTTTATAGGATAAGACAAGGTGTATTACAATGTAATACTCCCAAAATCTGTCCTTTAGAGCACATTCCCACGTACATTAAATCAGCGCATTTTCCTTTCCCCGGCTTATTAGAACGATGTGGGAAAGACTTCATGCGCTTATTTTGCAGCTCTTGCGTTTGTTTTCAAGCGCATTGAGGGGCAGCCAAAAGCTACCTTTACAAGCGCACATTTGAACTGACCCACATAAATCCTCTTTTTGGAATGTCGGTACACAACGCCTCACTTCCCCTCCTCTCTGGGGCGCTGTGTAACTGACATGATACTGACTAGCCTAGTCAGTTACACAGTTGCCTGGCTTAGGCTCTGGCTCCACTCCTCTCCCGGAGCCGGGAAATGGGGCGCTGTGTAGTGAAAATGCTGCTTCCTAAATGCTGTCAATTTCAAAATGCGCTTAAATAAACCAAATGTAAATAGTGCATGGGTTTATTTAAGTGCATTTTTAAATTGACTGCATTTAGGAAAAGCAGCATTTTAATGTATATGGGAATGCACTCTTAGTTTCAAATAAACCACAAGAGAGTTTGCCCTCTAAAAAAACAGCCAGCCCTCCTTCATAGGGTCAAGCAACAAATAAATTATATAGCCTGTCAAGTATTCTGAGGAGCAGCACTGTTCAGCAACAGCTGGAGCCAACTCTTAATGGAGCCACTGGGCTTGATTTTCTTCTTTCCTAATGGAGTGTCACAAGCGCAATCCAGATTTTTAATTCGGTGGCATTACTCCTTATTTACACTGGGTTAAGTGACAAAAGAATCGGGTCATTGCTTTCAATGGGAGTTGGATTCAGCCCTAAAAGGACTTGGTGTTTAAGTCTTAAAGGAAAAAAATGAAAAGCATGAAGAGTCAATGAACTAGGCAATATTAAAACTCATAATGTCTAGTCTATATGAGGCCTAATTATCAAATAAACCTATTAGTTCATTGGCTTCCAGTGGGAAGAAGGCTTCTGCAATTATTAATTCTCTGTGTGTGGGTTTCTTTTTTATTCTGCAAGCCGATTTCAGCCAAACTTGGTACAACAGCTTATAACATATAATAACATATTAAACAAACGCTGTTAAAAGCCACACCCCAAGTCCCTAGTATGCCCAGATATGAAGAACCCCCTGTCAAAGACTTAATATGTCACACCATAAACTTTGCATTTGGTATGAACTTTTAAGTCCTAACCAAATGTCAAGTTTACTTGGCTGGCCAACAGCTGCTTCTCTGTTCAGGCTTAAGGCAGCGCCTGGCATGTCTTCTCCAAATATATGCTGTGGACCACTTTGCAGGAAGTTATCTGTACAAATGAGCTAAGAGAGCTGATTCTCTTGGTTCAGTCCCTGCCATCCCTCTGTTCCTACCTTTGTTGCCACAGTACGTACTTGGAAGCTAAAGTCCAGCTATTCTTACACATGGACAGTTGCTACCAGACAAGTTGAAAATAGTAGAAACGTGCTCTGAAGCAACTAAGAATATGCTGTGTAACAGGAGGCCTTCATTAAACATTTGCTTTGCAGCGAGTTGAAACTTGCTGTGCAGCAAAATTTAACAAAAAGCAAAGCCCTCTGTGGTGACAGCCTGCAGTGTAGGTTGCACATTATTATTATTTATTATTAACAAACATTTATATAGCGCCAGCAGTGTACCTGGCACTTTACAAAGTAATAAAATAGACACGGTCCCTGCCCCTAGGGCTTACAATCTGAGAGACGTAGGAAGGGGAACAGAGAGAGAGACGGGTCTAACATTCATGAAGATGCGAGGTCTCAAGTGCACGTACTTGGCTTGATTACCATGAGAATGACAGCAGACGTCCATGTGGCAAGGATAAGGATAAACGGACAGTAGGTATAGGAAATAGCAGACAGAGCAGAGCGAAAGAGGTGAGTTATCTAGAACTTAAACATATAAAGAGCACGGGGTCCTTTTTATGGAATAAATTGACTTCAATATAAAGCAAAATCAATACTGATTGCAAAAGTGTCCGGTCTTGTTTGTACAATGTAGGACATTAAAATATGCAGCCCCATAGTCTTCAGATAATGAAAGACTCAACTGTCTATGTCATGCTGCAATGACTTTAATTCGAGGTAAGATAAAAGGGATGTAAATGGACAAAATGTTGGAACCTGGAATAAGGAAGTTGCTGAGGCTATTCAGTAAGTTCATGATTTCTGGAGTTACCGTCTCAGATTGGCAAGGGCTACATTGGTGCAGATTCCAGCAAAGGTCAGGGGAGGTAAGGGAGAATCCATGCTTGGATACCCATGATCACTACTGTAGAAGCAGAAAGTAAAAACAAATGAACAATTGTATCAGGCATGAATCCACCTATTAAAATGCATCTGTATTTCTTTGTTTCAAATATTTTATTGAACAGCAAACATTAAATTCATGTGTGTTCTGTGTTCACTCATTTTAATTATAAAAATAATGTAAACAAATTGTATCTTGCTACATGTAATTTAATGCTGTTTAGTCAAGATGGTAATGTCCAAAACCTGGGCACACTTATCACCAAAGAAAAGGGTGGTGGGGAAATGGTAGCATTTCACTCTAGTTGTACAAAATGTAACTAGTACTTACAATAGTGATACTACAGTACTTAGGGAGATTATTGTAGAATCATGTATATGTGAAAGGGTTATTACACCTTTAGCTACAGTCTTTCAAGCAAAGTTGTGGCAAAGGTAATCAGCACTGTCTCATGCATTTGACAGATAAAGGATTACTCTGGAAAATTTTCTACTAGTTGGAAGGGTTGGAGACAAAGCAGTTCAGATTATTGGACCAACGTCTGTCGGTAAGGGTATGCAAACGTTCGGGCCACACGAGGCCCTTCCTTGGGCATGTAAAAAGTCAACTATAGAATGAATAAATTCAGGACAGGCATGTATGTTTATGAAAGTAATCTGTTGTGAGTGAAGTTGGAGAAATACTGTGGTTTTGTGGCATGATACTTTCCTTTTTCTCAAAATTCCTACATAAAATGCCTCTGATTGCCCCTTTTCCTGGTAGATCCTAGGAATTCTATGGGAAACTGCTTTTGGGTGACCATTCTACCAAAGTGACGGAGAAAGTGGGCTTGTATCTGGGGTATGTCTGTATCAAGAAGGTAAACCAGAATATTGTTACAATTTAAGTACCCTAAAGTGACTACTGAATGTTTATGCTCCAGCAGGTCTGGGCTGTTTAGCAAAACCTTTTCTGGCCTATTGTTAAATATTTAGGGTGATTTTATAGATATTTTCTGTATGACTGTTTTGTATGGAAGGCCCGTGGTAGCCTTATGACTGTGTGCAATGGCCATTGGTCAAGCGATAAAGTTTATTATTATTATTACATAAACTGCTCCAATGTCTACTTTAAATGCTGTTGTAGAGAAAGACCAGTGGATTCTTAACTGTCTTGAAATAGCAGCATTCTGTATACACTTGATGGAATTCCACAAGCATACCTCAGAATATAGAGCACCCACTTGAGTTTTGCTAGAGTAATGATGCCATTACTGAAGCAAAAACATTGTGTATTTCAAAATGCTGTTATGATTTTTAAATTGAGTTATCATGCCTCCTGTTCTAGTGAATAGAGTGATTTCCAACTGAGTTTCGAGAAGAAATGTTCCTATGATATTGCACCATGGGACTTTATTACGCAAAAAGTGCATTATGGATGTTTTACACCCTCCTCTAATGCAGGGGAAATAGGCCATTGTCAGGGACAGGATACCAGACTAAACAGACCATTCTTTTGTTCTGAAGTAAACTTTGGCTTCATTTCTTTAAAGCTCCCAGGTGTGATTTAGTCCCTTTTTAATAACAATGTAGTTATAAATACCAGTCTCAGCAAAGCTGATCTTTGTGTCTGGGGGTTATGTTTGCATTGATGGGGCTGGACAGGGAAAGTAAGGGGTAAAAGGAGGTTGCCATTCCCCTTGACTCAATAATCTGGATTAAATGGCACAGGATGAAAAAGAAGAAGGGGTATGGGGATTTTATCTGTTTGTCATGTGGATTGATGATGGGAGATCAACTGCATAAATCAGCACATTGGTAAGAGAATGTTCAGTGGGAATTGATGCATCTGAATATTTAATATATTACAGCCAAAATTAAAGATGACATGGACTATGTAATATAGATAGTATAAAACAGGGGTAGGGAACCGTGAGCCAAATCTGGCCCTCAGATGTTTTTTGTTTGGCCCCTGTCCAGTATCTGAATCTGGCCTATGGACCCGGTTCCTACCCTCAAGCCCTGAAAGAGTGAGCTCAGTAGGAGGGAGCAGAGATGGCAGCAGGCGCTCAAGCACAGGGAATGGATCCATGGCATATAGGTCTATGATTTGGACCCTCCCCTTCCTTCCCAATTAATCAGCCCCACCCACAACTCTGATCTGGCCAGCAGAGCTTGTACTAATTTTCAAAGTGGGAGAGAGAAGGTTGCCCATCCTGGTATAAAACACGCTACACCAAACAAACAAACAAATCTATATCCAAGTCATGATACTCAAGAAGAATGGAATAATAAACTTCCTTCCAAAATAATTTGTCTACTTGTCTTAACACAAAGTCAGGACTGACAACCAAAAGAATTCCGGAATCCGGAATCAATCTTGACTGATTACAATACCTTAAAAATGTAGGTTTCCTCTTTTTCCTCTTGACTTGAACCTTTCTAGTTTTTCAGTCTTGTTTTCACAGTCTGCAAGTATTTCCCCCCCAAGTTTTTTAAAAATGCCAGGGAGTCTAAAGTTATCACATGACTCCAGGAAATGGGGCTTGGAGGAAAAACATTGAATGTTGTGAAAATTGACTATTAAATCACAAGAGTTGACAACAGTATAAGGTGCTATAATTTTTTTTTAAATCCTGAAACTCGGTCTTCTCATTTGGTATATTACAGCAGTGCAACAAGCTATTTTAGGTCGCAATTCAGCAAACACGCAAATGAACAATGGTGACTTTTGCATGTTAGAGTTATCACAATGAAGTCAATTAGACTACTTGGGTGTGTAAAATTAAATACAGGTTCTGGGCCTTATTGTTTCTCAAAACAACTCTGGGTAATTTTCAGACGTGACGGGCCCGGAGACCTGCCACGCTGAACCCTGAACCAGGATCCGTCTTGGATCCCGGTCCGTGATCAGGCTGTCCATCCTTTAGACATGCCGGCCTGATTCCGGAGGGGGATCGGGGAGGGGCTGCACGGCTTGATGTGCGACCGCTCAGCCCCGCTCCCCGCGCTCCCTTGGCCGCCTGCCCACAAGGCGATGGGCGGGTACAGCGACCAATGAGGCCGCTGCGCCCGACCCTGTCCCTTGGTCGGGACTTAATTCTGGGAAGGGGCTGGCGAGCAGACGTACAGCGCTGCCATCGCCATCCCCGTCCCGGATTGTGGCCCCTCTAACCACGGTTCTCAACCTCCAGCCAGCCGGAGGTCGAGAACTATGGTCAGACTTGATCCCGGCCGGGGGTTCACCATGGTGAATATCTGGCCGGAACCAAGCAGACATTCCCAGAAACGCCACCACCACAGGGAATCCACTGGGGTTTGCTGTGGTGAAAGGCGTTTTCATAACGTCTGAAATAACCCTCTTAAACCCTATTATCCTTCATCAGATAAAGAGCCATTTTAGCAGGAGAAGATTTCATTCAGCATATATTAAGATCCCATTCTCCCTTTCAGTTATATCAGAATATGAGATTGGACATCACCAACTCCTCTACCCGTTAGTCTGTATTGTACATACAACAAAAATGTGCAATGGGATACTTTGCTGCACAGGCTCCATTGAAGTGAGTAGGACCTACCTAGCATGACACTTGGAGGATCAGAGTCTTAATGAGCTCTCTTGGGATTTCCTTCCAGAATCTGATAATCATCAGACATGACCAGACACATTGTACAAATCCAATTGGCCTGGCTTTTCATGCAGCAACAGAGACCTTTCAAGCAAATATTTGCCTCGGGTAAGCAGGGCAAGATAATCTGTAAAAGGTGAAGGAGGTTCTTAGAAAGTGTCTCATCAAGCCCTGTTAAAATTGACTGGACCACACAAGCAATAAAGGAAGCTGAATTCTTTAAGCTTGGTTACATTTTATTTTTCACATTCTTTTTATCCATCTACACCATGTAGACTCTACATGATAAAACATCAGTGTTTGAACTGATTTGGCTGGATAATTAACTTTTCAAAGTAAAGTTTTTTTAAAAAAAAACACCTAATAGTTAAATTAAGACCTCCAAAACTAAACTTTTGCATATCCTTATGCAGATGGAAAATAAGAGCAATATATTTTGATGAGGAGACAGAACTCCCCTTCTGAAGTTTTTCTATTATAAAATATGAACAAAATGATTGAATTACTGAGGATACAGAAGGCATACAATTCAGTTATTGGAAAGAAATGCACTATATACACAATGATGGATGTATATACATTTCATTCAGTAGGAAAATATGATCATTATAGATCAGCTACTGGTTCCACAGAACTGCCTAGCAAATCTCTTATTGAGTATCACCGGAGGCAGAATCTGCCTCTGTTTTCCATATACTCAATAAAAAGGTAAACAAGAATGTGAAAAAGTTGAATTTGGTTTTAGTGATGAGCACTTGTATTGTTCATTTGGCTTTTTCAGTTCCTCCCTATTACTACTTCCTATTAGCACTTGTGTGTATAGTCTGAGTTCATTTGGTGAAAAAATCAAATTAGTGAAGCAGGATTGGTGATTTTCAATGGTAGGAAAGAATGTGACATTCTTTTAATGTTACAGCTTGAAATCCAAGGCTGAATTTTCAGGGCTTGCCATCAGGAAAGCAGTTTTAAACTCAACATATTTGTTGACAGATGAGGAGGGAAATAGCACTCGGCTCTGGTTACCATTCATAAGTGTAACAATGAGGAGGAATGAGACAGGGATTCACCTTCTCACCCAGGGTTTTCTGAAAGAGGGTAGGAAGAATCCCTCCCTCAAATTTGGACATGGTACTGTTGCTCCTGCAGCTCAGGCAGAGTGGCATGGAGGCAGTGGTAAGGGGGGTGGGGGAAAGACCAATGGAGAGGGGGGTGGATTTGTTTGCCCAGCCTGCCAAATACCTTCCCCCATCATAATGGCTGGCTGGGTGAAGATGATTGGTAGGATAAGAAGGGGAAAGAGAGTTGGTGAGGCAGGAGGCAGTAGAGACCTGACAGCATACCTCTATTTGGGGGGATCTGACCTGAGATAAAATTCAGGTGGTCCCAAGTCTGAATCTCATTTCCACTGACTGTAGCTCTACATGCATTACCCCTTTACAATCAACCAAGGTGAGGAACAACAGATGCTAACACACACACAGAGAAATGATACAAAGGGTAAAGACAGATGTGTGAGCAATGTGACCATGGCGGCATCCCGTGGCGGAAAACCACAGCTGCCACTCTCTGGGTCAGCAGGCAGCATGGTACAGACGTGCCTGTGACCCCTGGTGGCCAGAAAGCCACCTCAAACCCTGGGTTGGGTGGGGCCACACTATGGGGCTATATAGCAAATGTGTGGACAGCTGGCCCCATCTCAGCACCCTAGTTCCATATACCCCACCATGATGGGCAGCCATTGTGGGGCCGAAGAGATGTGTTGGCCAACGTGGGCAGCCCAAGGGCCAGAATGGGCACCTGTGATCTTTGGGAGGACTCATTCTGGGCCCAACCGCCTACACCAGCAGTGGGACCACATCTGGCGTCATGGGACCACACGTCCAGGTGAGTCCCTGGCCCAGGTGGGCCATAGCAGCCCTCTGCCATGTTTGTTTTTACCCAGAATCACAGCAAGGAATCTAACCAAGGATTCTTGCATATAGACCCAAAGTTTAGCTACCTAGTCACACTAACGCTGCTCTACACCTAGCTAACTTCCTGTGGAATGTGCAAAGTTCTTTTCTGGTGGCTCCACAGTTACTCTGTGGGTGGTTCCACTATTACTCAGTACATGAGGCTCTGACCTCACCCTCCGATGTTAGCTAAGATGCCAACAGTTGTTCTGTTAACTTTGAACGTCAAGGGTGCAAGTCTGGCTTATGCATGGTGATGTTCTATATATTCACGTTTGTTTTTACCCAAAGTCACAGTGAGGAATTGAACCAAGGATTCTTGCATGTAGAAGCTGACCAAGGATTCTTGCTTGAGTTTTGATTTCTTATTTCAAGTTTGCATGTATAGGTAGCTGGTTTAGGTAGTTCTCATAATGACAAAACCATCTGAGACACACATGTGTACAAAACATCAGAAAAATCAAACCATAAATACTTTTTAAAAGTTGCATACATTTGTTAATCTCCCTGAAATTAGTTTGAAAATGTTATTCAGTTTTTTGCATAATTAATTGTTTTTAAGGCAAGATGAAATCCACAAAAACTGGAGCCCCTGATCTTACCCCTCTTAGCTGATTTACTACAAATCCACACTAAAGAGATACTGCCACGGACAACCTTGCCCTGTGCTCTAAACAGATATGCTTATTGAGCTTGTACGCAGCATACTGAGAACAACTTTTTAAAGGGTTTTTTTCCCTTAAAAAAAATAAATAAATAAAAAGACTACTAATGAATTCCTAGTGCAGCTGTTGAGATATTGGCATGCATTTTTTGGGGTGGTGGTGGTGGTGGAAGGTATGAGTAAATGCCTTGTTTAACCTTCCTTTTCCAGTGCACTTTGTTGAGGCATTGTTTGTCTAAAACTCTCAGGCAGCAGGACAGGTGTTGACCCTCTGGAAAAGGACAAGTCATCATAGTAACCCATCCCACTTGGCTGTTTGGAATTAAGCTAAGCAGAATTAGCTCATACTTTTGTATTTTCTCTTGAGTAGCAGAAGCAAAACCTGGGAAGAAAATGTGAACTGAACTTTGCTATGCTGTTAATTTTTTAATGTATGGATGATTAAAATCAAACTTAAAGAAAGGGTTGAGTGGGACTCTGCAGAATGTACTCCATGTATAAAGCTCAGATCCTCATTTGTGTAAGCCCTACTCACTATTTATGCCAAGTGCAGCACTTTGAGGATCAGACTGCCTGAGAGAGTTAGGAATGGCATTTGTTTGCAACTTGGTTTATTTAAGTGCCAGTGAGAGAGTGCTTCTGGAAAACTGACTTTTAATGCTTTTTCAGTTCCCCTTAAACAAAGTTACTTTCTTGTGATAGAAGCTGGACTTACATGCCAGGTGTTTAATTCTTGATTTGCGCAGGTCCCACTGGAGCAGAGTTACAAATCGTTACAACACACACATTACTGATTTATGGCTTTGCTGGTTGGAACTTAAGTGTCAAGTATCCCATTGAACTTTTCTTTGTTTTCCATGCTATATGGTCTAATCTTATCTATTGTAAAAAGGAGGCTAGCTGATTGCTCCTGGGACTGTTGTGGTTAAACTTCCCTTGTCTGATCCAAAACTATTTGATAGTGTATCAAGAAGCCTTTGGGGAAGAAAACACTACTGAAATGATGTGCCTGGAGTTGATGTTTACATGCCTGTCAAGTCTAATTAATCTTAACTCCACTGCATTAGTATTTTGCACTTACATAGAACCTTTCATCCCAAAGGATCCCATGCTTTGCAAACATTAATTATGGAACTGTGCTAGGTCACAGAACAGTGCTGCTTTTGCTGCACCCTTCCAAAATATGCCTTTTCCAGTCCAAAATTTCACACACTTGTTATATAGCCAGAAGCATTTTTGTCAAAACTTGTATAATATGATGATGATGATGGTGATAATAATCTTTTTATATAGCGCCCTCCTGCCATGGCACTCAGAGCACTTTACATATAACACAACTTTTAATCCTCACAACAACCCTGTGAGGTAGGTTAGGTTGAGAGAATATTGTGACTGGCCCAAAGTCACCCAGTGAGTTTCTGGTTAAGGTGAGACTTGAAGTGGGGTTCCCCCGCTGCCGGTTCAAGTACTGTGCATTTAGCCATTACACCACGCTGGCTCTCTTACAAGCAAAAAACCCCACATTCACTTCTAGAAATAATTTGTTGTTGTTACATTTATTATATTGCATTTACATACCCATGACTGAGCTCAGTGCCTTAGTGCTATTGAAACACACAGGATGTAATGTGCCCTTTTGAAGTCTGGCCAAATTCCCATTGACTTTGTTAGGATCAGGATTTCACCAAGGATGAGAGATGGCTCTTGCCCCCAAAAAGCTTACAATCTATATAAGGTTTCCAGAACAGTTTGACAAATATGTATAATCAGTCTGTTCTGGTCCAAGGCAATCTGCGTTTGTTGTGTTCAGTGGGTGTGGGTAAGTTTAGAACTATTCATGAGAAGAGTGGATGGGCTGATAACTTTTAAAGTTTCTTGGCATACTATTTATTTATTTAATTTTTTATCCTGCCCTTCCCAAGGCTACTCAGGGTGGCAACTATGCTGCCAAACATCAATGCATCATGGCTCCTGGTGTTAGATTAAACATGGAGTTGGTGCTCACTTCCGCAGCACATATACTAAAAAAAATAAAAAAATTGGAACGATAAACATGGAGTTGGAGTGGGGGGGAACTGCAGGAGCTGCTTCAGATTTTAGTGTACATCTGTATAATGTGTACCACCAGAATGTTTGTTGCGGGGGAGGGGAAAAGCCAGTCTGAAAAGGACAGGGCAAAGAGGCTCTCACCTAGGGTGGCCATACCTCCCCTTTAAAAGAGGATGCTTATGAAAAATACATGATGCAGGGCTGCATTGGTTTCAGTGCAGCCCTGCACCATGTATTTTTCATGTGACCTCTTTTTTAAAGGGGCGGTATGACCACCCTCCTCTCCACCCCCTTTCTGATGTGGCTCTGCCCCCTGCACAGTGTTGCGATGGCATGGTGTTCTGAAGGGCATGGCAATACCAGAGAGCGATGGGAGCATCCCTTTGCTTTATCCCTTATGGAGCGCTATGACCTCTTGTAAGTATTCCTTTTGGAAATAAAGTCTAATTTAGACTAAAACAAAATTTGCTTGAGGAGGAAAATATCCCCCCAAAAGTGTAAAATTGTCTCTTCCTCCCCCTCCCCCCCTTTTTGGGTTGTTTCCAGCTGGCTGGCTAAAAAATGTAGAAGAGGAATTTCAACCAGCCTTAACCCAGGCCAGCTATCAGTACAAGGTAAATCCACTGTCTGACTAGTTCTAGTTCAAATGCCTCCGGAAGAATACGTGTGTGTGTGCATGCGCACATCCACACAGAATGTTTTCAGAAATGTTCTCTTCTGACTGTCATTCAGGGAACCCAGGTTTTTCATAAAATAATTTTCATAAGTGATGGCAAATACCTTTTGATTTCTGTGTTCTCATGGCATCATGGCGATTGCTTTATAGCAAGGCTGTCCAACTGGTTCACAGCCTGAATCCAGCCTGTGGTAGGGTTCCATCTCTCCTGTGGCCTTAAAATTGGATTTTATTACAATATAATGGCTGATATTGGCATTTTTATGCATCTGTGGAGCGAAGCAGTATTCTTGCAGCTTGCTTAGGGAATGATGAGAATTGGACCCATTTTAAATCCTACTTTTGTGGTTTTTTAAACAGTCAAGTAAGGAGTCGTGAGATTTTTTTGAGCCTATCTGGCCCACTGTGGCCAAGAAGTTGGACAGTTCTGATGTATATAAAGGACTGCAATCGTGAAGAAGTGGAATTTGAGCTGTGAAAACCTAAGGTTTGTCTCAGTCCCATCTTCTATTGTCAGGATATTCAGATAATTGTGGTGATGAGGGTGGGGGGACAGACGACATATAAATGCAATGGTTACTCGGCAAACTTGGGGTGGCAGCAAGACCAGGTTTATATCCAATGATACTCGCTTTGATTTTTGTCTTCTCCAGTTTATTATACTGATTGATCTATTTTGGTTCTGGAGAGGGACAGAGCTTCCTCTTCCAAGTGATAGACCATCAGCACAATGGTGATGATGGTGGCAATCCATTTTGGAAGGTGGTCTTTAAAATGAGAGATGTCTGTATTCAAATTAAATTTTAAAAGCCAAGCAATGAACTAAGCATGTTGATTTGTACATTTGGAGCAGGGGGAGGAGGAGAGGTTTGAATTAATTGGTAGTTTGCCTGGCAAATATTTTCTTAATGTTTCCATTATGGTTTTCCAAAGTAAACCAGGTAAAGATTTGCCTTTTTAAAACCAGGTTCATTAAACAGTACTGGTATGTGCTATATATAGGCCTGGTTATTTAGGTGGTTCAACAGGAAGGTGGAGATTTAAAAATAACAACAAAAGTTGATATAATTAATAAAGCATCTGTATACCACATTGTTCTTCTGCATTGCTTAGAAACTGTTTAAACAAAGCTGGCTGTATAAATGAGCTCAGGTCATAAGTCATAAACAACGATTGTTAAACGTTTGCTTTAACTTTACTAATGTATATGCAAACATGTAGTAGCAAAAACTACTGAAGATACATAAACAGCCAGAGAGAAAGGAAATGGCCAGAGGGAAACCACGCAAGTGGGGAAGTCTCCACCAATAACTCCTGTTTCTCAACGGTTGTTCAGAATATTTGGGAAAGGTAGAGAGAATGCTGCTTGTTTTGTGTGTGCAAGGCAAAAAATTGACTTACAGAATTTGATATTCTGTAAATGCACATAGCTGAAAAGTAAAATTGATTTTATAAAAATAGTCCCTTTCAAGGAGGAGAAGTTGGGAAGAAAGCCAAATAGCCACTGGGAACCAGAGGGAATAAGATTTAGATGGTTGACTTTTTGGAGCATGGGCTGTCTTTGTACAGGGCCTTGTGCAATGGGACCCTGGTCCAGAAATGAGCCTTCTGGGGGGCACTACAGAAAAATACACATTTAAGTGTCCTTATCCATTTCAAATGGTACCACACCTTGTGCTGCCATATTCATTTCCACTTGGTATACAGTAACTTAATACCTCTAGTCAAATAACATTTGTAAAAACTATATTAAACTAAAATCACATTTTATTCTCTTTCCCCCAAGAAACTATAAGCCTTTTCTCCCCAGCTTAGAGCTGCCTTTGCAGTCTTGAATTTCCAAAAATATAAAATTCTGCAAATAATGTCCCTATGTATTCCCAAAGCAAGTCTTTAGTGGTTTAATTAAGACTGAAATTGTTTGTACCAAATCCTTGCTGCGTGTATTTCCCACCAAAATTGCATCTAGAGGGCATGCAAATCAGCACTAAAACATGTCTCCTGCATATTTACACATATGGGATATAAATGTATGGTGCCTAGCATCAATCTGCTTTAAAAGCACATATTGGGAATCGTAAAGCAGTTCAGCCTCAGGTAGGTGTGAAGGGAGGTATTTTATTTTTAGGTCTAACATCCCTGAATTTTTTTCTTTAAATTGATTTCTCTATTGATAGAAAGCAAAGCATAAAAGGGATTTTTAATGACTAATGAAAGCTGAAAGTAACACTGTGACCTATGGGGCTTTGGTCTTGGTAATCACTTGAAACACTGAAAGTTTAACTTCAGTCAGTATAATTACTCACCCTCCCATGGTCTCTCAGGTGCAGAGTCTGGGTGTGCTCCTCGATCCATGGCTCAGCCTGGAATCTCAGGTTGTGGCCGTGGCGGGGAGTGCGTTTTGGCAGTTACATCTTGTCAGACGGCTTCGGCCGTATCTCTCAGACTTTGACCTCGCCGCTGTCATCTATGCCTTCATCACATCGAGGCTGGATTACGGCAACGCGCTCTACATGGGCTGCCCAAAAAGTTGGTCCAGAGGCTGCAGCTGGTGCAGAATGCCGTGGCCCGTCTCCTTACGGGGGCGGGCTGCAGGGAGCATGTGACACCAGTGCTCCGGGCTCTTCACTGGCTGCCTATAGGTTCAAGGTGCTGGTTTTGACCTTTTAAAGCCCTTCACGGCCTGGGCCCTGCTTATCTGCGGGACCACCTCACTCCCCATGTGTGACCCCTGAGATCGTCCATGGGAGCCTTTTTGGAGGTTCCCCGGGTGAGATGGGTGTCCACTGATGTGAGATCTTTTTCGGTGGCTGCCCCTGTGCTGTGGAACTCGCTCCCGGAGGAGGCTCGGTTGGCTCCCACTCTGCTGTTGTTTCGATGTTTATGTAAGACCTGGCTGTTCCGCCAGGCTAGGAGGATGGGGGGGGTGGGTGTTTTCTCCCTGTGTATGGGATTTTTTTACTTTTAAATTGTTTTTATTGTATTATTGTTTTTATCTTGTTGTTCACCGCCCTGAGCTGCCCTGTGGGCAGGAGGGGTGGGATAGAAATCTTTTATAAATAAATAAATAAAACAGGGAGAAGGCATTTTGTTATGAGATTGGAGGGGCAGCTATTCCCATTGGAAACCTCAAGATGGTGGAAGGAAAAGGGTGGAGGCGTTGTTCTTTTTATTCATATTTCTCCTGATCGTGAGGTAATGACCCTTGTATCAATGTTGGGTTTAAAGATTATCCAGATGGAGATCAAGTCCTTCTCAATGGCCTACTGAATACCCCTTCAGAGGAGTGAATGGGGCAAGCCAGTGTTTCCCCTTACCCCACATGGATTTGACTGTTCATCATCAACGTCCCGCCCCATCTTTTTTCATTCCAATGTGCCTGCATAGTGATGGCAGCAACAGTTACAGCACAATCCTCCACCTATTTAGTGCTAGTGTGAGTCCCATTCATTATAGTGGGACTCATACCAAGAATAAGAGCTAGTAGTAGAGCCAGAAGTCCACACACTACTTAGCTACAGCTGAGCCTTAAATATTAGAAAATTTAACTACAAATCATTCTAAAGGATCTCTTGAAAGATACACTTTGGGGGGAAATCATGTTGCTTTAGGGCAGTCGTCGTCATGACTTCTTCTTAGTGCTAATGCTTTATGACTAAAGTCCTGCAATTTTGCCTATCAACATAGTATTTAAAAAGGCAGACCTTCATTTCTATGTGCCATGTTGCATCATTTCTGAATTCTGGAGTCTGCAACAAAACTTTAGAACCATTTGTTTGTGAAGTACCTGAGGTTATGGACCTAGTCATGGGAGTATCTTTGGACTAAAATTTGTATGGGATGCTGATCCGCGTAAGCTCTGCCCCCATATCTCTAGAATTGTCAGGGGAGAGGGGATTTTGCAGGGGACATGTCTTTAGCTATAATTAATCCCATTTATATAAATTAAATGCATTTTCTTAGTAACTTTTTTTTTTTTTTTTACTTGTATATATGCCTTTATTCAGAACATTCCCATCTGAGTTCATGGATTATATTAAAATGAATTTAGAGCTGATTTTGGCAATCTGGATTAATAATCTCCATGGTTGTATAAAGTTATTTTTTTAGCTCTCTGTTCACTTCTTCCAATATCCTCTTCTCTAGTTCTGAAGTATCATATTCTTTCAACATATCAAACTCTATCCAGGGCATATCCCATTTTTTTGCTTTTTTCATCTTTTCTTCAGTTAGACACAGATCAAACCGGATTCCTTGGATTTTGAACTGTGGTCGTTCCCAGCGTTTTAGCCAGGGTTTGGGTTTCATTATGACCTTCAGCTTAGAGTCTGCAGATGCAGCCTTTGGGAGGCAAGTCCTGCAAGCAGTTTTGTTGTGCTCAGTCTTGACCTTTATGCTTCTCATAATTGTTTTTGACACCCACCTGACTGTTAGGGGACACTGCTTTGGAACTTCCCCACAGTTCGGAAGATGACTTGTTTACAGGAACTTCGTCTGTAAGTGAATAGGGCACAGGCATCATGTTAACATCCACAGTGCTGTATTCAGGAAGGGCATTTCGTAAATACGTCAGGTCATCATCTAATCTCTTTTCCAACTTCAGAACCTTGATCTCCTGAATTAGCGGACTGTATAGTTCATAGCGAATTTCAACACCCTGTTCTTCAATTACATTCCGAAGCACAAAGGTAGCACTAAGTCCTTTTCCTGGTCTCTGGATGCAAATTCCTACAAATTTTCTCTTTTTGCCACTGGCATACGGAACTGCTGTAGTAACAGAAACGATGCTTCCAACATAAAACTCTGGAATGTTGAGTACTTTTTCCTCTGTATCATATCCCTTCTTTCAATGAAGAATTTGAAAGGACTTGTTCTTTGTTGGGGAGGGATAAATTCAGGACTCAAGAACCTTCTCTCCATCACCTCTGGCTTAAGTTTGTCAACAATGACTGGTTTTGGAGGTGGCTTAAATTGTGCTGGTTCTCCATCTTTAGCATTCAGACACACAACTGAGGAAGAGAAGCATCTGCTGCACGCTCCGGTCAAAACGACGTTGACTCTAGGCAGCTCCGAAAGCCTCCTACAGGCAGCGGCCATGTTGGGTTCGAAACCTTCCTAGTAACTTTTAATGATGATTAAACATTAATTCTCTGTTGGCCAGCTGAAAAGAGAGATTAATGTTAAACTTAATATGAAACTATAGAGAAAGTTGATCTATCTGCTGTTCACTCAAGTCTCGTAGCTGCACTTTGATCTTGAAGAACCTTCCCCTCTGCAGTCTTGGAGGGACGTTTCCAGGGGTTACCTTTTGAAAATAGTTATTGCTCCAGGTGTGATGGAATGGTTGAAACTGTTATGCATATTTTAATTTATTGCTCTATATTCTGACTATCGGACTAATCTGTTGGGGCCTGTCTTAAATAAATTTCTGGGCAGGGATTCTGATTTCTATCTACAGGTTTTGCTCTCTGATGAGTATTTGTATGTTACTTATTTGGTAATCAAATTTTTGTCAGCGGCCTTTAAGAAAAGAAGGCAGCTTGTGAAGCCTTAGGTGTATATATTAAATGGTGCTAGCGGACTGTGTATTGTTATGATCTTCTGTAATTTTATTAGTGTTCGTGTTGTGAAACTTTGGCCATACAATACATTTTGAATGAATGAATGATCTTGAAGAACCAAACTTTTAGAATTTTTAGTTACAAATAATAGAAGAAGTGAAGCTAAGATGCCATATGATGACCTCACTATACAAACATTTCTTTTGACTCTAAGGGCCCTTGGATGTGGCCCTTGGTGGGACCTGGGGCCGAGGGGTTGGGTGTGGGAATTTTATTGGTGGTTTTTATTGTTAGTGGGTGTTTTGTGGGAGGTATTTGGGGGGGATTGAATAGTGGGGTGGTTGGGGGATAGGGATTATGGAAAGGAATTGGGTTTGGGAAGGGGTGAGAGTTCAATCTGGGGATGGTTGGGTGGGTGGAAATCCTCCCTTCGATTGGGACGGGGGAGCTGGGGCTGGGCGTGGGGGGACACAGCCATTGGGGTCGTGATGGGGCGTGGGAGGTATGTTAGAGCTGGGCAACGGGACAGGTGTTTAGTATCTGTTCCCTGTGCCACCCCTCCAGCAGTGGGGCAGGTGGTTCTGGATCAGAGGGCCCCGACCATGTTTTGATGCTGGTGAATGCGAGGTCTGTGGCAAATAAAGCAGCAACAGTCCAGGAACTGATCCCGGACCATGTGGCCGACCTTGTATGCGTCACGGAAACCTGGCTGGACACTGAGTCGGGGCCTATTTTGGCTGACCATGTTCCGACCAGGTATTCCATGCAGCATCACCCATGGTCAGAGGGATGGGAGTGGTGGTGTAGCCATGATTTTTAAGGAGGGTTGGGCTGTTTGGAGGTATCCAGTGCAATCCATAGTGGGTATTGAGGGTCTCCATCTGGTGTTTGATTTGGTAGGTGACAGTTTGGGAGTGCTGCTTTTATACCGGGTGCGCACCTGTACAGCGGCCTCCCTACATGCTCTAGTGGATCTGGTGTAGGGGGTCGTGGTACGGTCCCCGAAGACAGTAGTCTTCGGGGATTTCAACATCCATGGCGACATCGATCTTGGGGGTGCTGAACGTGAGTTCATGGCCGCCATGGCAACCATTGGCCTGTCTCAGAGGGTCAGCGGCCTGACACACGGGGGGTGGGGGGGAACATACCTTGGACCTTATGTTTTGCACCGGCCTTGAGGTGTGTGGGGGGGGTGTCCGTTGTTGGGGGAGATATCAGCTGTGCCTTTATCATGGACAGACCATTACCTCCTGCAGGCCTCTCTCCTGGCGCACGTCTGCCCCCAGATGGACGTGGAACCAATTTGAATGGTCCGCCCCCATAGACTGGTGGAACCGGAGCAGTTCCGGGAGGCTTTGGGGGGCATACTTTCCGATCTGGACGACTGTCCCATCGATGGCCTCATCGAGCTGTGGAACATCATCATGCTGACGGATGCCATTGATCGGATAGCTCCGAGGCATCCGCTTCCCAGGTGGCAGCACCGTAGGCCTCCCTGGTTTGCAGAGGGGCTGTGGGTGCTGAAGCAGGAGGGAAGGGGGTTGGAGTGATGGTGGCCTCTTTCATGTGCTGAAGCCAACAGGTTGCGGCACAGAGCGAGTTTACGAGCCATTGCTATGCGGACAGCAAAGAAAGAGTTCTTTGCTGCCCTCATAGCATCCACTAAATCCAGGTGGTGCGGGGGCTGGTCAGTCCGACTGCTCTCCACCTGGGAGAGCGGAATGAGTGGGAGAGCTGCTGTGCGGCAGGAGCACCCTTTCAGTCAAGTGGAACTAGAGTCTCATTTTACGATTTTCCACAGTCCGTTTCGAGAGACTTCTACAGGCCCGAAAGTCGTGAGTTTTGTGGGTCTCACCAAGACAGAAGAGGCACCTGTCATGAGGGTCCATGAGAGGGATGGAGATGGGGCTGATCTTACATTTTTTTGAAGCCTCCTTCCTTTTGGAGTGTTCAGCATATTAGAGCAGCAGGCCGCTTGGTCTCCCTCCCCTGTCCCACAGAGGGGGTGGGGGTGAAACAGGACTTGCGTGTCAAAAATATTTATTTTTTAAAAGTACTAAAGAAGATGGTAAAACAAGCTGTTTTCTTGGGGTAAAAGTCTTTGTTAGAGGATACTACAAGGAGAAGAACTTCCTTAAACTATTGGTGGTTGGAAGGAACTGAGGTAACGTGCCTTGCCTTATATACCGACTCAAGAAGCCCGCCAAAATGGCAGCCAATCAGGCACGGGCTCTGAGAATGCGCAGATAACTGCTAGGAGAAGCTTCCAATGGCTGGTACCGCACAGGCACAGAACCCACTGGTGTGAGTCACGGAGCCCCACTTGAAGAAGAACTGGTATTCTTAAACTTTAGTTTTTCTTTGAAATGTGTATCTATATGATGGCAACAGCACAAGTTGTACTGTTGTCATTTTGTATATATTTCTTGCCACACCTGTCATAGCATCTGTAAGAGCTTACAGACGCATGCTCCTTTGTGTTGGTACAACTACCTGGTGGGTGGCTGCATGTTCTGTGTCTATGCAGTAAAAACTTTTGCTTAGGCAAGCAGCATTTGTTGTTAATTTTTTTTTAGCAATTGGTTCCCTATTTTACAGTGCAGGGTTGTGTGTGTGTGTGTGGGGGGGGGGGTTGTGTTGTTTTTTGGAGGGGAATAAATAAGTACATAGAGCATTTGGAGAAGTATTTATTTTGGGGGGAGAGAGAGAGACTGATGCCTTGTGGTGTTTAAAAGTAATGACTGTGCACCCTCTAGTGGCTACAAAGACTTAGGTAATCCCACTGAACTATCTAATGGTGGAAATTGGACTAAAAAACTCACATTTGAGACACTTTAGTGTCTCAAAAAAAAAAGTCTAACCCCTTAAGGTGGAAGAGGATTGTATAACACCTTGTAGCAAATAAGAGATCTTCATTCCTTTCCCTGCTTCAGTGGTTCCCAAACTACTTGCTTGCATGATGGTATTTTGAGACCTAAATATTATTCCATGGCCCTGAATCAGCAGCAAAGACATGCAAAGTATATTAAATATCAGAATTGTGAACCCATCCACAGATGGTCTGACCAGGGCTGGCCTTAGAATTTGCAGGATGCCGGGTGAAGATAAAATGCAGGGCCTCTGGTAGACCCCACTCCCTTGGAGGTCCCCACTCTGTGGGGTCCTAAAGGTGATTGTGCTGGGCCCTACAGCCTGCCGTAGAAAAACCCGGGGCCACTGCGGGGCCCCAGAAAGAGCAGGGCCTGGGGTAAGGCTGTTGCCCTGAGGTAAGGCTGGTCATGGGACTGACCTTGCTTAGGCTCACGACCCATAGTTTGGGAACTTCTGTCCTAGTGGCTTGAAGGTTCTTGAGTTTTGTTCCCTTCCTACTTCGTTTCTAAGGTCCAGAAGACGGAGAGCGGGGAGACACAGAGCAGCTTTCTTTTCCTCTGTAAGATGTAGAGGTACTGGAATTTTTTGCCAACACGGGGTCGGAGGCAGGGCAGGGGGGAGAATGTGAAAAAAAGAGTTTTGTGAGGGAAGCTACTGAAGAATCGTCTGGCCCCTGTAGCAAGGTGCTGCCTGTCTCTTGCAGTTGGTAAATTTGATCTTGGGGAAAAAATTGATGCCTCAGTTGCTCTCTGCTAGATTCTGCATATTTGGAGCAAGAGGATCCTTTTGCTGTCCTCCACAAAAGATTCAGTACTCGGACTGTTTCATAGCACAGGTCTCCCATTTTAAACTCACTAACTTTTGGCAGCCCTGTGAATATTCCAAATGGAACGTAGAAGTCTTTCAGTGATTCCAGGATGTGCCTCTGAGATGGCAACTTTGGAAAGCTTTTCACAGAAATGTTCCCTGCCTTCTTGCTTTTCATGAAACTGAATAAAAACTAGATCTTTCACACTGATATCAAAGCAGTTTATTTTAAAAAAAAAGATATTTGAACAACTGCTTCAAACTATATTGGGCCTTATCCCAAGATGCACCATAACTTAATACAGGTTGCAGTGCCAAACCAACACACACATAAAAAAAATAACCTTTTAATAAAGCATTGCAGCATCTGTAAGAGATGGAAATCACAGTGCAGTTGAAAGGTAGTATATACATATAGTCTGTTGTTGCTATTAAAAAGGCAACCTGCTGTTTTGGTTGTATTCCTGATAGTACAGAAATTCAGTTCAGTCTTGTATGTACATTCTAACTCCTACATACGTTATTATCTGATTATTATGGCTCACAAAATATAACTAGCCATGTGTTACACCCAGCCCAGTAGGCTACACATTTTCTTTGAAAAAGAAAATGCAACATGTTGGCCAAAATGTTCAAACTACAGTTAATTGACCTGATGTCTTCAGAGATTCTGAGCCCCTGCAGTTTCTGTTGATTAAGGATTTTACTACACAAGGCAGCTATGGCAAAACACCCCACTTTATGCCAAGTAAACCATGAAGCATACAAACTTTGCTCTTGGGTAATTTGCCAGTTATTTTGGAGTATAAAACCCCACTGAATTGGGGATAAATCCTCAATTATCTAAGGGAGAACTCAGCCAATGATATTGAAAGTACCTTAGGCAGTGCCCTTCCATGAATTAACCGTTACATGATAATTGCAGGTGCTTAGGATGTGGGGAAAACCAGACCACTTGTTGCATAAGTGAATAGGCATTTAAGTACCTATATGAACCACTGCCACCAAATCAGATACTTATGATACCTGCCTGGTAATTATTTATATATCATGTATGCCAGTAGTGAGGGTATTAAATTAGAGCAGGCTTATTAAGAACAAGTAAATTATTGTGATATTGAAGTATTGGGAAAGTTTCTAGACCTTACGGGAAATTGAGAGGAAATTACTTTCCCTTCTGACATTTCCTTCCTTTGAGAGAGAAGATCTTTCGGCCTGCTACCCACGGTACGTTGGAGATAGTGCTGCAGCCAGTCACATACAGTATCATTCCACACATGCTGAAATGAGCAACTTGAAAAGGTTCCCTGATTACTGTGTATTGCCTTAGGACACTGTGAACCTATCCATTATTTGCCAAATTTATTATTCTTGACAGATGTACATGAGAGCCTTTGTGAGTGCAGCTCAGGTTTTCCTAGTTAACTAGTCAGCAGGCAGCACTAAAGCATGTAATGTTCTGCTATTATTGTAGCTGCATAAGCATAGCCCAGTTTCTATCAAACCGTTGAAAGACCAAGCATCCTAATGTGAGGGACAGTCGGAACATTATAAGACAGCCTCGCATTGCTGTGGAAACTATTGCACTGTTTAGCATGGCATGCTCAATAAGAAGACAAGCTAATAATGAAAGAGTTGTTCTAGTCGGTCTCTTAGATGTCTCTGTTGCTTTGACTTCTTGTATATTTTGCTAGATGTTGACCGTTCCTATGAATACTTAACCACTTTGTAGTAACCATTTGAACAGGCTGCAAATCCATTAGCTGTATCACTTGCCTAAATACGTTACGGTTCTCAGTATGAGTCATCGACCAAGAGCTTGGCTGACCTTTTCATTTTTAATCAAGAAATCTGTAATATTATTTCAGAGTTTGCCAGGCCCAATAATATACAGTAATAGTCTCCCTGGTCCAGCCGAAAATGTCAAATGCACTCTAGTCTAATACATTACCTATCAAAGCTACAAGGAATGTGAACAAAGAAAAAAACCTGTCGGGTATACATTCTGAAATGACATCTGTTTAATTACACCTTAGATAGATTACTTTGCCATTGATGTAGACTAGACAAAAAGGTTTAATGAAATCTTCCTATGTGGAAAACATGCAAAGGTCAAACACATGTTTAAAATACATGTACTCCTGAGAGAGGTGAATAATACCTATTAAAATGCTGCAAGAGAAAATGGTAGACAACCAAAACAGAATACTATAATCAGCAAGTACATTTTCTGGATATTTTTTGTGATTACACAGAATTAACATCTTCCGTAACCTACATAACTCAGACTAATAATTTACTATTGACATTCCATATTTTTTAAAAATCGGAACAAGAAACTGAAGGTATCCGTATTGGTCCCATTCTTTTATATATGCTGAATTTGGCACAGACCGTTTGCATAAAGTATGTTTTGTTGAGCTCCCCCCCCGCCCCCCATTTTTCTTTTAAAAACAAAAACAAAAAACCAAGCAATAAGTGATTCAGATGCCTAAAGCACTTGTGCCAGTGGAGAATTAGGGCATTGCCCATGCATGCATTTTTGAAGAGCGGGGCCTTTTTAAAAATAAATAAATAAATTGAAAATCAATGTTCGCTTGACAAGTCACTTGTCATGCATGATGATGTACTCTCCTTAGTCGTTAAAGTTATTGTAACTTGTGTTACCTCTGAAGTTCAAAGTCAAAATAGGTCCAAGCCACTACCTGTTAAAATGTGTGCTAGTTATTTATTGATTTTAACTGATAATGAGTTTAAAATAAAGTGGCTTGGCATAATTAATCTTTTTTTTTTTTAATCCCAGGAAAATTATTTTTACTATGGTGTATCAGCAGCTGAACAAGGCATGTTTAGTGCTACGTGGCTGCTGCTGCACTAGAATCCAGTGATTGGTAAGAATCTGGACTGGTGTCTTGCTAAACTTGGTGCGTTAGATGACAGAGGGTAATTTCAGACGTGACGGGCCCTTCGGCCCGCCAGCTGAACCACGGTACTGGATCCGTTTTGGATCCCAGACAGAAATCAGTCCGGTCGTCCTTTAGACGTGCCAGCCTGATTCCTACAGGGGTTCGGGGAGGGGGCAGGGCTGTGCGGCGCGATGTGCGGCCTCACAGCCCCGGCCGCCCGCCCTCCAGGAGATGGGCGGTCGCAGCGACCATTGTGGCCGCTGCGCCCGATCCCGTTCCGTGGTCGGGGCCACAATCTGTGCCGGCGGAAGGTAGCGAACGTTATCTTTGGCTGATCCCATATCATGGCCAATCCAACCACAGTTGGGGCCCGATCCCATCACGATTCTAGACCTCCGGGTGGCCGGAGGTCTAGAATTGTGGTCAATGTGATTCCCGCCGAAGGTTCGCTGGAGTGAACATCTGGCGGAACTCACATCAGACGTTACGGGACAAACAGCCACCACGAGGGATTCACTGTGGTTGACCATGGTCTCGTAACGTCTGAAATTACCTTGAGTTGTCATTTTGTACTTTCTCAGAACCAGATGTATAATGAAACACTGCCTGAAGCTCTGATGATCAAAGGAACCCAGCCAGCCACACAGCAAAGGGTGTGTTTAGACCAGCGCCGCCCCACTCGTTACCCACCAATTGCTCACCCATCATGCATGCAGGGCTGCATAAAGTACCAATGCGGCCCTGCAACATGCGAGATGGGTGGTTGATCGGGATAATGGGTGGAGAGGCAGAGGCACTTGTCTAAAAACACCCAAAGGACATGAAAAGTATCAACCAGGATCATGACCCTATCCAGAGATGGTGCAAGTCCTATTGGGATTACAACCCACGGTTTGGTTACTTAAGCTTTATTTTCAAAATTGTCCTGTTAATCCTATTGGAAATGTTTCTATGGAACAGTGGTGACCTCTGGTGGTAGGTATGGCTAATAACAGGTTCCTGTATCCAGAGACGCTTTCCATGTTCATAAAAAGAACCAGGACTATTCAACAGTTAGCTACCTTTTTAATCAAGCACTATTCCTTTTATATTTTGATATTTAAGGGCATAAAAATGAAATAAGATACTGTATAAAAAAAAAACAAAAAAAAACCCCAGTACCTATGCCTGATAGTAATATGATATGAAGATGGTAGACTGTGTGGATTGCCAAATTTAACTTGTCTGATACTCTGGAGAAAAAAAGCTGGATATTTTAGAATTAACAGAACAGAATGCCTACACCAGAGGTTCCCAAGTTATAGGTCTTGACTAAGCAGGGTTGCACCATCTGCCCATGGTCCCAATCATGATTGATATGCTATCTGGGGTTGTGGGAGTATATTTATGTCTCAAAATGAGGTGTGTCAGACAAAAGATTGGGAGCCACTGGTCGGAGCAGGATCAGGCTGCATTTTGGAAGTGAATGGGGGGGGGGGTGCATGCTGTATTAGCTGCCTTTTGTTCAATGTCAGTATTATTTTACCTTCTGACCTACATGCTGCTCAGAGATTGCGTACTCACGGTTACAGTGGCACTTGTGCTTAAAACTTTGGGTGAGGTTGGGGCAACAATATATTTCATTGCCCACATGTATACCCCTACACCCCCCCAGGCTAAACAAACACATACACAGCCCCCTCTCGCAAATGGGAAATGCAGAATGGGGACAGGGATCTAACCTCCTTTTCCTTCCTTCATCAGAGAGGATCCCTGTAAGAGCAGATTGATTTTATTGCGGCACTGACTCTTGCCATGGCCAAAACATAAAATAATAACAAAACATACAATACAAATGAAAACCTACATCAAAGAAATACATATCAAATAAACTATGCTGCGACGTTATCAGGGTTCTTCATTACCTATAAGAGCAAAGATGAGGAACATTTTTGGGACTGCTTTGAAAATTAGCATGAGCTTGGAGGGCCTCACAGAAGCTGGGGCAGGGGTGATTAAGGGGTGTACTCAAGAAGAGGAGGATCCCAATCAAAATCATGGATCTTTGTCATGAATCTGTCCCTTATCCTTGAGTGCATGTCCTTATCTCTGCTCCGTTACCTTGAGCTTGCTCTTTTAATGCTTGTGGGTAGGAGTTAGATCCAGGGTCCAGATCCAGGAACTGGAAAGGGGCCAAATAAAAACTAGCCAGAGGCTGCATTTGGCCCACGGGACTGAGGTTTCCCACCCCTGCTATAAACCCAGTGTGTCCCAAGGCTTCCCATGGGAGCTCAACTGGAAGCTGGGTGGGGAGTGATATGGAGGAAACTGTCCCACCTCTACTTCTCCCAGTGAGCAGTTTTCCACACCCCAATCCTGGCTGAAGCAGAGAGAGAAATCCGGTCATCCCCCATAACCCCAACCTGTCCCCCGTGTCTTTGTCCTGCTCTGCTTGGCCTCACCAGCTCTGAACTGACTGTGTTTTTGCTCTCCTCCCTCAAGGCTGCCTAGTGCTGGGACTTCAGTAGGAAAGGAGCTGCTTCTTGTTGGCCAGCCATCAGCAGCAGTAGGCTGAGCAGCACAAGTTAATGTTGCTCTCCCCTCCCTCCAAGTGGCGATAGCAGCAGTAGTTTCAGCTGAAGTACCAGCAGAGCCACGTGCTGGTTACTCAAGTAAAACTCTTTGGGGTTAGCTCCAGGTTGCTTCCTCTGCAGGTCCAGACGCTTGGAAAAAGAAACTTCTTTCCTCTCTCTCCAGACATGCTAATGCCTGCTGATGGAGCTAGGGCCAGCTAGCCCCAAGACGTGTTACAGGACTATGCAAGTAGGTGGCCCAGGCCCTGCTGCTGCTTCAGCTACTTTGCTGCTATCACCGTGTATCTGTGTGTGTGAGCAAGCAACAGTCGCATGAAAATACATTCAGTGATTCTTAACTTTGTTTCTCTTTTTAATAATTTCTAGTGAGGCCTAAACTCACCAATGACTAGATCCCATTGCATGGTTATGTGGGTAAAATTATAATAAAACTGTTGGATTCTTTTTGTACTTTTCAAAATTTTTAAATTACGTATTACTCATCTTCTTGTCATTTCTTAGGGGTAGTTTAAACATAGTTTTTGAGGCAGTTGAACTATGTTGCTTTAGAAACCAGAATAGTTACGTCAGTGCAAGAACTGTGTTTAGGACAGTTTCCTCTGACAAGCAGACGACTTACAATAGAGTCTGGGGTACTGGAGAAAAGAGATTAGTTTTATTTTAAATTTAAGAAATAAGTAAGCATTCAAACAAACTTTGTAATCTGCAGCACAACACCCCCCACCCCCCACCCCACCCCAATTATTTCTGTATAGGAATGTCTGTAGCCTAAATTTCCCATTCTGGCTAATATTGCCAGTGCACTTAGTTACTAGAACTTAATTCCCACCCCTCACTTACAAAAGAAGTGATTTTAGCAGTATTCCATTTCTCCGTCTCCCACCTCTTTCTCCTTCCATTTTTATAGGAGAGGATCAGTTCAGAAATAAATAATATATTCAAAATCAGCTCAGCTCATATCCTCCTTGAAGACTATTTATGCACATCGTTCTGCTGCAGTATCAATGAATTGGTCTTGTCATTGCTTAAAATAGTGGTGGGGGACCTTTTTGCTCTCAGGGGTCACTTTGAAAATTCGTACAAGTTCCAAGGGCCGCATTGAAGCTGGGGGCTGGAGTGCTTAAGGAGTGCACTCGGAAAGAGAAGAGTCCAGATCATAGTTACCGTGGTGCAAGGGGGAGCCTGGACCCTTGTTACTTTGGGGGGACCCATGGCTGTCGGTTCGGGGTCTGGGGCCAGGGCTGTAGGGCCCCATGGAGATGGTGCTCTGGGACAGGGATGGGGGAGCAGGCGCACTGCAATGTCCTATGCTTATGCTTGCCCCTGCCAGTCAGCTGTTCTGCCACGCTTCCCCAGGCCCTGGAAACGGAAGCTCCAATGAAGTGCTTAAATGACCCCGGTTGCCTGGGCAGTGATCCCTTCCCACCTGCTGCCTCCATCCCAGCCCTTTCTAGGCCTGCCCAGAGAGCCATGGTGAATGCCTGGGAAACCCTGTGCACACCCTAGGCTAGCGCCCACCAACCCCATGGACCTCCCTTCCTACAGGCTGGCATGTCCCAGCCCCATTCCCTCCCTTCCCCTCAGCAACCAGTGCCCCCTCTTCCAGCCCCTCAGCATCCCTCCGCCAGCACACCCACTTCCTGTGCTCCCCCCTCAGCACATGAAGCCTCAAACGAGTGCCCAGCCCCATTCTTACCTCCTCCCCTCACAACCTGTGCCTCCCAGCCCTTGCTTCTCAGCACCCTTGTCCTGTGTGTTCCCCCTCAGGACCCCTTCCTCTTCAGCACCCAAAGCCCCAAATGAGCACTCTGCCCCATTCCTGCCCCCTCCCCTCAGCAACCTGTGACCCCCAACCCTAGGGTGACCAGCTCAAGGATAGTATTTTGCAGGACACATACTTTCCATTTGAGGGACATTGAGGGTGCACCTGAGGGACACTTGAGGGACATGCTTAAAATGAACCCAAAATCTCCCTCCCATTAACGCCATTAATTGCTCCCACGTATAACAATTTTGACTGTTTAGCAACACCTGCTTGAAGCGAAGTGTTCAGGATCTGAACCTCTGTCTTAAAATATCCAGAGTTCAGATTTCTTCTTGGAAATTTAGATAAGAGAAAAGCTCAGTTTTATCTTACTTGGTTATTTTTTAATGTATATTTCATCTACCCAATGAAGGATGTGGTAGGCTGCAACAATAAGGGCACAGTCCTCCATCCTTGACAGCCAATGGCAAAATCAGCTGGCTGGCTGGGGCCATAGAACTGGCTGCGTATGCGCAGAAGCGCTCCCCCCGCGGCTGGGTCTGGGTCGGCCCCACGCTGCTCCATGGGAGGCACGCTGGTGCACGGTGACTACAGCACGGCAGGCAGCAGCTGAGCTGAGCACACAAGAACGGAAGAGAAAAGAAGCAAGTGGAAGCTTTTTCTCTGCTCAGGCAGCTGCTGCTTCCTTTGGAGACTGCTCCAATATCAGCCACGAGAGAGAGAGAGTGTGTCTGCCTGCCTGCCTGACCGTGGGGTGGGGTGGGGTGTGCTGGGGAGTTGGTGGTTGGTTTGCCTTGCCCCCTGTACACTCTGCATGTTTATGTTTGGGGAGGTGGTACCAGCTGCACGCTCTGCATGTTTATGTTTGGGGTGCCAGCTTTGCCTTGCCATGTGGTTTGTGGTGCTTAGTTTGCCCCTGCGCACTGCGTTTTTACGTTTGTGGAGGAGGGAGGAAGCTTTGCCTTGCCATGTGGTTTGAGGTGCTTCATTTTACATTCACACAAGTTATGCAAGTTAGGGGTGGGGTGATGCAAATTAGGGTCAAATGCAAATTTAGGCAAAAGGGAGGTCCACTGATGCTGTCACCCAAGGACCCACAAAAACCTGGAGCTGGTCCTGCCTGGGCCCCGCCCCTCTCCTTCCAGCAGGCTGCCTGCTGCCAAAGGAGTGAGGTGCCCAATAGCTAAAGCTTGTGATGGGGAGAGAGAGGATTGGCAGGGACCAGGGGAGTTTCAGGGACATCCAACCTGCTGGTGGGACTGTGTCCACGGGAAAGACACCCCATTTTCAGGGCAGTTGTGGTAATCCTGGGACAGTTGGTCACCCTACCCAGCTTGTCAGTGCCCCCTCTCCCAGCCTCTCAGAAGCCTGTGCCCCCTGCCCCTTAGCACCCTGTCATCTGTGCTCACCTCTCAGCACCCTAAGCCCCAAACAAGCACCCAGCCCCATTCCTGCCCCCTCCCCCAAACCTTTTCCCATTGCGGGAAGCACAGGGTGTGTGGGCAGGACTGGATCCAAAGGCCAAATAAAAGCTAGTCACAGGCTGTATTTGGTCCCGGACCTGAGATTCCCCACCCCTGCCCTAAACACACACAAACACCCTATCATCATCACTGGTCTCTGTTTTATAAATACGGACACCTCTGCCATTAGCACCCTATACACCAAACACAGATGCACACAACCATGCTAGCAGCAGCCTACACTCCAAGCACAGGCGCATACACACCCATGCCACCAGCACCTTGCACACGTGTGCCCACACATTTACACACACCACAGTGTCTGTGCTATGGAGCTCTGTGAATCTCTGGTGTCTATTCTGTGGACTTCTTTGCAATGGGAGGGTGTCTATTTAATGGAGCGTTTTGGGCTATTGAGTTCTATGGAGCTGGGTTACAGGTTCCATGAAGTTCTGCGGAGCTTTGGTGGCAGTTCCATAATGTTCTATGAAGGCAGACATGGAGTATAATCCTCCCATTATAGTCAATGGGAACTGAGCTACTGACTTAAATGATGGAGGATGTGCCTATTCTGCAGAGGTGCAGGTCTGAGGAGTTCTGCATTTCCATGTACCTTACATCCCCGTGCCATTAGCCATGACCATTTATGCAAATTAACAATGTCCAGTTTTTGTCTCTGGGAGAGAGGTGGCAACCCTACCCCTCCTTTCACAAAGCAGCCCGAACAAAAGCATGGTAGCTGGTAGTGGTAGTGTCAGTATTTGTGGCTGGGTTATTATGTGTGATTGAACATTTTACAGAGCAGGAAGCAAGAAAAGAACATATTCTTTAATTCTGTTTAATATAACGTAAAATAAGTTTTATCACTTTTTCTCAACTCCATAACAACCTAGGTATGTTCCAGATATTTTATTTGTATATGCTTCAATATAGTTTTATGTGCCTGTTTTGGTTTTTATTAATTTCATTTTTATTATTTTACTTAGCCAGACAGGATCAGGGAGAATGACGGGAGCTGGGGAAAAACAACAGGGAATGGATCCCCCATGATGACCTGTTGTGTACTTCTCCCAAGCCACCGTGATTGGCCACTGTCGGAGACAGGATGCTGGGCTAGATGGACCATTGGTCTGACCCAGTATGGCACTTCTTATGATTTACTTCAGAGTCACCCATAGCAAGGCCCATAATTGTGGCCTGAGGCTGGGCCCTCCACAAGCCTTTCTACATGCTCCTGATCTCCTTATCTTTGTGTGCATATCCGCATGTCTGCTCCCTTACCCTGAACCCACTCTTTCAGAGCTGGGGAAAAGAACTGGTTCCACAGTACAGATCTAAGAACTGGAAAGGAACTAAATAAGAATTAGTCATGGGCCAGATTTGGTCTACAGGCCTGAGGTTCCCCACCCCAGCATAAAATAATGAGGTAATGCTGTTTTCTCTGTACAGTGCTGACCTAAGGGCTAGTTCCTGAGACTTGCAAAGGCCGTGTCCTCCACCCACAGTGCCTATGAGCAGGGGACCTTTCTATAGCCTTCGGTCCGTTTATTCGGACCTAGGGAGCGTTCTCCCTCCTGACCACTAGGAGGCAGCACAGACTTTCGACTGGGCATGCGTAGGGAGAGCACGCCCTCGCTTCCCCAGTCGAAAGTCTGCCTCTGAACTGTTAGGTAGTGCAGCGCGGGGGCTCTGCACCCCCAACGGACTTTCGTGCCTCCCTTGCTCTCCTTCTGGGACGGGGGGGCTAGTAATTAGAATTAGCCTAGCCTGCACTCGCAGCAGGAACGGGACTCCTCACAGTCCCTTGGAATTTAAAGGAGGGCTGCTCGCCTCGTTCCGGTGCCGGCCTGCTGGTACGGCCCGGGGACCCAGCTTGTGGCGTTCGACCCCAGCGGGGTACGCACGACCCTTTTGGCCAGTCGGACATGGCTGAGACTGCCAAGATCCGCAGAGCCGCCGCCCACCGCGCAGCGAGTGGCAAATCTAACGCTGGGCTGGAAAGCGAAACTGCGAGGGAGCACCGGGCCCAGGCCGCGGCCCCCGCGAGGCAGCGGAGGAGCCACGCGGCCAGGAGGGGGAAGGGTGCCCCACCATTCCAACAGAGGAAGTGGAGGAAAGGGAGGAGGCAGACTCCTCTGCCTCCTCGCAAGTAAGTGGGGCTCCCTGGGCAGAAGAGTTCAAAGGCTCCACATGAGCACTCTTCAGTCACTTGCACAAGGAGCACAGTCCTTGCTAGTGTGTGCTCTTAGCAGGGATGCAAAGGCCCATTCCTTCCAGTGGGATTTGTGCCAGCCCTGGGTGCTAGAACTGGTGCTTTGCTGCTCTCAGGACTACACCCTCCACAAAAACGGAAGCCCCCTTCCCCCAAGGCCTCATTTATGGGAGCCTCTAAGAGGGCTAGCAAGGGGAAGCAAAAAGCCCCTGCAAAACCACAGGGCCCTTCCCTCCGGGACCTTTTGGGGTCATCATCGGGCAGTGAGCAGGGGGATGCCCCTTCAGAGGAAGGAGAGTTGGGAGATTCCTCCTCCTCAGGTCCACTCAGAGCCCCCCTGCAGCCCATGCGTAAGAAGCGCAGATCCCAGGGCAGGAGAAACTCTTCCTCCTAGGCCAGCTTCGCCCTCAGAGGGCTCTGAAAGGGAGGAAGATCATTCCTCGCCAGATGAGGAACAGTGCCCCTGCGTGGGAGTGGGACCTGCTGGCCTTGTGGGTTAAGTGCTAACCTTGACTTTAGAAACCACAGGTTCAAAGCCTGGTTCCTCTGTGGAGTATGTGGGCCCTTTGAATGGTTACTCAGTGAGGGCAGGGAGCTCCCTTCTTATCAAGACCCTCAGCACCTGAAGAGGGCCCAAAGGGTGCTTCATACCACCCCAAGCTCTCGAATAAAGGGTGAGTCTGATTCTTCCTCAGAGGAGGAGGACTCTGAGAGGGAATACATCCCAAAACACAATAGGGGCAAGACGGGGGTTGTGCTGGCCGGCCCTTTGAAAAAATAATTAGAGCCCAATGGACGCATCCCACAAAAGCGGCTCAGCGGGCTAAAACCAAGCAAGCACTTTACTGCTTTACTAAGCAGAGTGATTCTATATTCAAGCCACCAAAGGTGGACGCGGCGGCAGCCTCACTAGCCTGCCAGTCAGGGTTTCCATCCTCTGAGGACCTTCTCCCGAGGGATCCTACGGATAAGGGTATTGAAAGTGGGCTGCGGAAAACCCAGACCCGAACCATTTCTGAATCTATGTCACGCAAACTGGCGGCAAATGTCACCCATGCCTTTTGGATGGATGCTCCGCCGACAGGGGCGAGCTGACTAGCATGCAAAAATCTCCTGGTCCACGGCAAATTTAGGGGCCGTAGGCATTTTGGCCCAGCTCTGAACAAGACCTTTTTTCGCCCCTTCCAGAGGCCGAATCACGGCCAAAAGCGTCCCTACTCTTATACCCCCTGGTACAACCAGTAGAGGGCAGAGAGGGCGCGGGGCAAAACCCAACAGGCCTGGCTTACCAGTCGTCCTCCTTTAAGTGATCCAGTCCCCTGCCCACTGGCAGGACTCCTGTCTCCTTAGGCTATTCCTCCCACGACTCCGGCCGACTGGGAAGAAGGCTCCTTCACTTTGTCAAGCAGTGGAGTCTAACCGTTTCTGATGCCTGGGCCCTACAGACAGTGGGGGGGGGGGGGATACCCCATAGAGCTCAGCTCTTATCCAAAGCAGTACTCTCGTAGGTCTCCCGTGTCACACATCCCCAACAAACACAGGGCACTGCTGGCAGAATTACACAGGCTCGAAGCCATGGGGGCCATACAGAGGGTACCATCTCTCGAGCAGGGGAAAGCGCTTTACTTGCTTCTGTTTCTGGTTCAGAAGAAAGGCGGAGAAGGGCGGAACAGATGCGTCAAGCGTCAGAAGTTCAAGAGGGAAACCTTAGCATCCATCTCCCTCGCCATATCAAAGGGCGACGGGCTATGCTACCACCATTGGCTCCGCTCTGCATACAACGCCCAGCACTGGCAGTACCAGACCCTTCCATCCGGCCTTGCACGCCCCTGGCCATTTACAACGATTTTGATACCACTTATGGCAACCCTGCGTCTCGAGGGCATGTCGATCTTTCCCTACCTCGACGACATCCTGGTTCGAGCGTTGTCAAAGAACAGGGCTCGACTTTACCTGCAGCACACCAGTTACTATCTGGAAAGCCACGGCTGCCAATTCAATCGCGCCAAGAGCCTCCTCGAACCCACCCAACGACTGGAGCACCTGGGGGTAATATTCAACACCTAGCTGAACCGAATATTCATGCCCCCCGCTCGTCAAAGCAAGATCAGGGCCCTTATAGCTTACATCCGAGCGCAAGTGTCTCTCCGGTCTCCGACCTCTCGGTTGGGATCCAGGATATCATGCACCTGCCACCTACAATGGGCTTGTTTTCACGCTCGTCCACTGCAACGGTTGCTCCGGCCTTGCCACCCACGGCTCATCAGCAAAGTTCCGATGACCTTGCCGGTGCCGAGCACCATTGCTCGATTCTTCCGATGGGCGGAAGCTCCGAACCGCTCCTGGAGGGGGTCCCTCTCATGGAGACAACCAGGGTGGTCCTAACGACCGATGTCACCCTCTCCAGAGGGGGATTGCACCTCGGTTTTCAACCGGGCACAGGGGGCTTGGTCACCAACAGCATCAACTGGCTGGAGCTACGAGCCACTTGCTGGGCGCTCCTCAAAGGCCTGCCGATCTTGAAGGGGTGTCCCGTCCTGGGGTTCACGGACAACTCCAGTGCGATGGCCGGCGTCAATCATCAGCGCGGATCGTGCTCAAAGGCGCTCCACAGGGTCGCATCCCGTCTAGTCAATTGGACAGATCGGCACCTGTTCTCCCTGTCAGCCCTTCATCTCAAGGGGACAGGCAACGGCGACGCAGACGGGTTGAGCCGGCAGACGCTAGTCCTGGGAGAGTGGTCGCGGAGCCAGGCGGCATTTCCCCTGGTCAGAGGGGCATTCGGCTCGCCGTTACTGGACCGGTTCGCCTCTCCGACCGACCACAAGCTACCCCGCTTCTCACCTGGAACCCTCAGCCAAGTGTGGCCTCAGGGGCTCCTGTACGCTTTCCACCTTGTCCCCTGATCAGCCGGTCAATGCCCAAGTGCAAGCCTCTGCAGGCCACAGCCATAATTGTGAACCATTTTGGCTTCGCAAGCCCTGGTGTCCGGGCTTGCTCCACCTGTCTCACGGAACCACCCTCTACCCGCCGGTCACCCACGGCCTTCGGTCACAGGGGCCCCTAACTTACCAGAAGCTGTAATTTCTGAAGTTAACAGCTTGGCTGTTGAAGCCCTAGCCCTTCAGGGGCTGGGCTATTCAGCTTCTGTAATACACACCCTGGTAGCGGCCAAGCGAAAATCTATCCGGCACATAGACCTGTGCAACGGGAGGGTGTTTGTGGGATGGGGCGAGTCTAGGCAAATCCCTCCGCGGTCTCCCTAAATCCCTCAGGTTTTATTGTTCCTCCAAGAGGGGCTGGATAGGGGGCTCCGCCCTAACACCCTGAGTAGACAAGTACCAGCTGTACATAGCATTATAGGGGCGTCAGGCAAACCTAAGGGGTCACCCCATCCTCACGTCCGGCAGTTTATGAGGGCCGCTGGGTTAATCTCCCCTGGAAGTTGAACTTGGTGCTTACCGCTCTCACTGGCTCTCCCTCTGAGCCGCTGCATCAGGTCTCAGGGTTTTTTATGTCCATCAAGGGGGTTTTTCTGATGGCTATTCCCACCGCAAAACGTCTCTCTGCGCTGGGGGCCTTATCAGCTGCCCCTGCCCTTTGCTTTTTCAGCCGGGAGTCGGGGTTCCTTCGTTTAAACCGACCTTTTTACCTAGGGTCGTCTCTATTTTCTATATGTCACAGGATATGGTCCTGCCTTCCGTTGGCCCTCATCCTCGCCACGCATTAGAAAAGCTGTGGCACAACCTGGACGTGCGCAGAGCCTTCAAAAATTTATCTGCTGTGGTCGGCACCGTTCAGACGAGCTTCTAGTTTGTTAGTCAGTTATCATCCCCGCCACAGGGGCACAAAGGTGTCGAAGTCAGTCCTGGCCGGTTGGATATCGTCCTGTTTTGCCGAGGCTTCCAAGGCCTCTGGCCTACCGCCTCCTAACCGATTCTGGCCCACTCGACTCGAAGTGCGGCTACTAATTCGGCCTTCCTTTCCAGGGCCCCTTTAACTGAAAGTTGCAAGGCAGCTGGCTGAAAGAGCCTGCATACCTTTACTAGGCATTATATAATGGTTTACAACAATCCGCAGAGGCCGCCTTTGGAAGGCGGATCCTCCAAGGGGTAGGGGATTTCTTGAACGTGCTGTCCCTCCCCGTCCGAATAAACATTACTGCTATGTTACCTCCCTAGGTCCGAATAAACGGACCGAAGGCTATAGAAAGGGCAATTGGGATTCTTACCTGTGAATTGCCCTTCTGTAGCCTTCTAGGGAGTTTATTCGACCCGCCCAGGCTGTTTTAAATGTAACCTGTTAAAGTTGTTATTGCTTCAGCCCCATTTGGGGACTCCGTGCTGTTAACCCCCGAAGTTTCGGGGAAAGTTTTCTTTTGTTATTTCAGCTCCGGTTCTGCGGCTGGGGTACTCCTGGGGAAGCGAGGGCGCGCTCTCCCTATGCATGCCCAGTCGAAAGTCTGTGCTGCCTCCTAGTGGTCAGGAGGGAGAACGCTCCCTAGGTCCGAATAAACTCCCTAGAAGGCTACAGAAGGGCAATTCACAGGTAAGAATCCCAATTGCCCTTTCTGCTGGCATGGGTGGAGGTTCGTACTACACACTTCTTTGTCTTGCCCCGCATGGCGCACTCCTGATTTCTCGACAGTGCTCCATGAGTGGCCGTGAGTAGGTTACGGGAGCGCGCATTTCCCCTGCACCACCTTCAGATGGGTGGTTGGATGAGTTGTCCTGGGGTGGCCATGCAGGGTAGCATCTTGTTTAAAAACACTCTTTTCAGGGTGAAAACCATAAATAAAACTTACTTCTAAAAACACCCCCGATTTCTATTTAAAAAGAGTGATACCTTCTCTGTGTGGTTTGTCTTGGGTCTGTGTAGCAATATTTTCCCTTCCATAATCTTTACAGGTGCTGGGGCTGCTTGTATGGACACTTATCGCTGGAACAGAATATTTCCTCTATCCTGTTTTTGGCTGGGTGATGTTTGTAGCTGTATTTTACTTGATTCTTACAGTCTTCTTTTTAATCATCTATATGACAATGACGTACACTAGGATCCCCCAAGTGCCATGGACCACGGTGGTATGTAAACACACTATTTTTGCTCCTGAGATTTTTTTTAAATTGCGTATTAGAGACAGAGAAGAACTTCATAATTGTATTTGCTATATGTTTTTAATCCTACTTCTTAAAATTAATTCAGTTCTTGGGGTTAGTTCTTGACTGAAACTTGTCCAGAGCAGCGCTGGGTCAGTTTTTGGTAGAAGCTGGGAATGCTTTCCTTCAGAAGAGAAGGAGCCAGAAATGCTAAAAGTGAAATTTCTTTCAGCCTCCATGGCTAAAGAATCCTTTTTTGAAGCTTTTTCTCATCAATCATCTCTGTCACCCAGGTGAACTATTATTACCCAAGGCCTCCTTGGTATGCCATGACACGCACTTAATCTTGGTTTCCTCTTTAATAAATTCAAAGTAACTGCAGGAGAAGTGCTCACCTGGCTTTATACAAAGCTCTTATTTTGTTGCAATATAACCTGTTTTGAGATTGTTTGCCTTTAGTGTGTGTTTATCAGGGGCGGCTGGTGGGTTTTGATGTTGGAGGGGCACTGGGGTAGTAAGGCCGGCGGGCCTAGGAGCGGAGCCTAGCCTAGGGGCGGAGCCAGGGATATGGTAGGCGGAGCCAGGGCTTAACCCAGCCAGAAGCAAGGAATTCCCAGGTTTAACATTGGATGGACATTACATTACTTGATCCAGTAATTTCAGTTAGGCAGGTTATATTCACCTCCTCTGAATCTCATGATTTCAAAACCTCAATTTTATCACAAACATCACATTTCTAGGATTTTGAACACCCATAAGATCACCAGACTAACCATTACATCTCACGATTTCAAAACCTCAATTTTATCACAAACATCACATTTCTAGGATTTTGAACACCCATAAGATCACCAGACTAACCGTTACATCTCACGATTTCAAAACCTCAATTTTATCACAAACATAACATTTCTAGCATTTAGAACACCCATAAGATCACCAGACTAACCGTTACATCTCACGATTTCAAAACCTCAACTGAATCACGGGGCATTAAATACTAATTCCCCCTCACCCTCTGCTGCATGTGTGTTTGGAGAGGGGTGGGGGAATTAGTATTTAACACTCCACATCATCAAGTGAACAAAACCCATATAAAAACCAGAAAACCCCACACAAACAACCCAAACCATTCCCACAAGTCCCCAAAGGCATCCCCAGCAGCCAAACACTTGTGCAAGCACACAGGCCCTTTTTTTTTATTTGGCCAGTTTCAGGGATGCATTGCCACCAAATCAGACACATCCAGATCAGCATCTCTAGTAGCTTCACCAACAAACTGCCTGTTCAAGAACACAGACCCTTTTTAAAAAACAGTTTGGCCCCTTTTGGGGCTGTATTCCCACCAAAGCAGGCCCCGAGTCCAACCAGCATCATCCCCAGCAGCCACACCTTATCCCTGACAGCCAAATGCCTGTCCACACAAACTACTTTCCAGCAACAGCAGGAAGCAGCAGTGGAACAGCGAAGGGACCATTTAAAATAAAAGGAGTAGCCATGACCAGTGGAACCACAAATTTACAAAATGGCCTTTTCTACTCATGCTGGGAGAGGAGAAGGAAAGCAGCAATGCATTCATTGATGCTGCTTTCCTTCACCCCTCTCAAGCATGAGTAGAGGCCATTTTTGTCATCATGAAAACACAGAGCAACACCCCCCCCAAATCCCCCTATTCCCCAGTCTTGCACACCCTCCCCCACTTCCATCCCAGACCCCCAGCCTCTGCTCCCCAAGNGTCTCGCACACCCTCCCCCCTTCCATCCCAGGCCCCCAGCCTCTGCTCCCTGACACACACACACACACACACCTGCCCGTTTACTCACCGTTGTTGTCGGGGACTGGCTGCTGGCACCGCTGGCAGTTAGTTCTCATCGCTCACTGTTCGATGGAGGCACTCGGCGGCGAGATGTGCTGCAGAGCGCATGCTCAACTCAGTTCAAGCATACGCGCTGCAGCACCTCCTGCCGCCGAGCGCCTCCATTGAACGCCTAGGTGAGGCTTTGCATTGAGCGCTCAGTGAGCGCTACTGTCAGTGGCACCGGGGACGGGGGAGAGCAGGGGCAGGGCAGTGCCCCAGGTGTCCTCAGCCTAGGGCTGCCGCTGGTGTTTATATCTTGTGCTAAACTAGTGGATGGAAGCTACTAAAATGTGGGTTTGGGTTTAAGAAGCAGATGGTAATTGAACATGAACAATTTGTTTTGGATAATACATTAGCAGGGAGGGTGTAATAAACTTGCATTCAGCTCCATCCTTTCCCAAAATGTTATCTGCCACAGCAACACTCTATGAATATTTATGTTCTTTCTACCTTTGTAGATTACATTGATATTGCAGGGATTTGCAGCTTTCTAGGAAAACTGAGTCTCTTTGGAGGAAACAAAATGGGAGGGGGGGGGCAGCTTTGAATAGTTGGAAATAAAGAGCCACTTTGTGAAATTCCACCTGAGCCTGGGGATTCATGAGATCCAGTCATAAAATGGATACCTTGGTATTTTATTAGGGCAGGCTGAGAGTTGCCAAATAAGATTTTAAAAACAAAAAACAAATAAGTGAACAAGCATGTTTTTTATTTTTATCTTGCTGTGAGTAAATTTAATTCCAAATCGTGAACCATGTGAGGGGAACTCAGAAAAGGAGTAGACGGAAGGCTTTCCCTCCTAGTACTGAGAAAGCACCTAGTAGTTTGCTGTAAGCCCTAACCTATTTAGGAGAAGCACTGAAGAATAGGAAAGGGATTTGGGTCCCAATCAGAGAAACATTTTTCCAGAGACAGACTGCAGGAAGGCATGATGGGAGAAGTGACTCCATCAAAATTGAGAAGTATAAATGTTTGGTGAACTCGCAAGTAGAGCTGCTGCTATGTTGGAAGCTTTTCTCTTTTGCATGAGCATTCTAGAATTTCTCACTGTCTAAAGCATTAACATTGAAAGTTATTGCCCCAATTCTGCCTCCATCTTCATTATTGGAAATCCAGAAAAAGTCCACACACACCCCTTTAATGGGATTAGTGGGGGTATACAGTGATTTAACCAATGTGGAATTTGATGCCTTAATTGAATTTAAAGTAAGAAAAAACTCACTATGCCTGTTTGTTTCTAAAATTCTCTTTTAATAAATCAAAGCAAAATGGAAAACAGGTAACTGGAAACTTTTCAGCAAAATCAGGATGTATGCATCTGGTAGGCCAAATTCTATCAATGGTTAAATCCATGCAACTTATTTGATTTCACTCTCATTACATGAACATAAACAAAATAAGAATTTTGTCCTACAGATGCAGAGAATTTCAACTGAAAGTAGATGCTCAACATCAAATGCTATCTCTTTTTCCCCCTTTGCCCTTGTGCAGGGTCTGTGTTTTAATGGAAGTGCCTTTATTTTGTACCTCATTGCCGCCATTGTAGATGCATCTGCAGTTACCAATGAACTGAACAGGCACAATTACAACAGCTGGGCAGCTTCTTCAGTGAGTTTGCTTTCATTTATTTTATGAATTTAAATGTATTCTGTATGTAACATAGCTAAATCAAGTGAGGTGAGCTGAAATGGGGTTATTCTGTTTTAGGTTTTGTAAAACACGCACAAGAATTTGAGGAAGACTAAGTTACTAGATTCAATTTTCAAAAGCGAGAAGTGGTTCTATATGCCTTATTGTCTAATATGAGATGCCTTGAAGGCATCCAATTCTGGAAGTTACAGCAGAGTCTGCTTAAGTCAAATTTCTCCTTCTGAGTGTAAAAAAAAATAATAAAAAATTGGTTTATCAGAAATTCTACCTAAGCAGGTCTTCTCTTCTTTTTTGCCCCCAATACCATACATGGAGAGAGTATTTTATTACCCCTCTCCTGGAAAATTTAGACCCAGGGAAATCGAAGGAATTATTTTTGTTAGGGGATTGTGATAGCAATGTTTCAGTAAAGGTGGCTAAGTTTCTGACGTTAGTGTGGAAACAAAAACTTAGTAAAGAATGGGAAATATAGGAGAAGTATTTTATTTTCTTCCAAAACCTTACGCTAAGAGCTGGGGTTGGATTCGATTTATTGTTTGTCTAGGAGCACACACGGTGCACATATAATTCCCGAGAAGGGTAAGGTAAAACCAAAGGTTATGCAGGGGCCACCATAAGCTCCGAGAAAGGCAAGGTATTTGACAGCTTTGTTGGAGAACTATTTTGGGGTGACCTATGAGGCTGTTTATTTAAATGATTATTTGAATATGGAGGCGTTTAAAGGGGTAAATGTGTGGCAATGAGATTTCAGAGAAGGATCATTCTAAATGTATTGGTAATTGTGTGATTTTATATTTTGTATACTTATTTTATTGGATGTTTTGGTTTTGTGTAATTTTATGTTGTTATGGCCAATGGCTAAGCAAATACATTATTATCTATCTATCTACCTAAGCAGACCTTAAGAAAATGGATTTGTAAATGGAGAAAGTTTGTGCTCAGAGTAAGTTAGCACCAGGTTTCTCTGTCTGTCTTCAGTCCCCTGCTCACCCCTCAGAAGTAGTCAGAAGAGATAGCAACCGTGTGTGCGTGTGAGAGAGAGAGAGAGAGATCCTGTGAGTTCTTACTCTGGCAATCTTAGGTGGGCTAAAGACAAGGAAACCTGGTGCTCACTCCTCTTACAGACTGATTGAGTCAGAGACTCACAGTCAGAAATGACAGGTTTTTTATATACACCCCTCTCTGCCTGGTTGTCCATGTGAGTCTGCATGTTCAAAGAGCTGGAGAAAACTGATGTGTCTTGATTCTCATCTCCAGATTGCCCATCATGAAGTCTCACCCTGACAGGGTATATAAAACAATATTTTAACCACTTGCTGCCAAGAAATGAATAAATTCAAAGGTCAAGATATTTTTAGCTGACTGGGTACATATATATTAGGGGTGGGACATCAGGGCAAATACCGAGTACTGGTTTTACCGGTTCCCAGATTTAAAAAAACCAGCTTACCGGATTAATACCGGTTTACCGGTACCGGATCTTTTACATTGATTTCAATGGGGAACTGTCCCCATTGAAATCAATGGAAAAAAACAAAAACCTCCCCCCTCCTCCTCCCAGACTCTGCGGGTGGAACGGGGGACACCTCCCACCCACCCTGCCCAGCCTGGATTTAAACAACAAAAATTTCCCCTAAGTCCCCTAGTGTGGGCTCCGGGCCGCCGCCGGCAACCCAGAGCCCGCACCAGCAGCAGGTAATAGCCTATGGTACCAGTACTGTACTGATCCCTGGGGTGGGGGGTGGTTTAACACCCCCACCCCAGGGATCACCCTACCTGCCCACCCAGGGATCGCCTACCTTGAGCTCCGGGAGGCGGCAGCGGCGGTCCGGCGGCTTCAGCGCTGGCTGTGGCTGCTGCCGGCTTCAGCACGCTACTAGGCCTTCCGGGGAACTTCCGGAAGTTCCCCGGAAGGCCTAGTAGCGTGCTGAAGCCGGCAGCAGCCACAGCCAGCGCTGAAGCCGCCGGACCGCCGCTGCCGCCTCCCGGAGCTCAAGGTAGGCGATCCCTGGGTGGGCAGGTAGGGTGATCCCTGGGGTGGGTGTGTGTTAAACCACTCCCCACCCCAGGGATCAGTACAGTACCAGCACTTACTTACCTGCTGCTGGTGCTGGCTCTGGGTTGCCGCCGGCGGCCCGGAGCCCGCACTAGGGGACTTAGGGGAAATTTTTGTTGTTGCTTAAATCCAGGCTGGGTAGGGTGGGTGGGTGGGTGTTCCCCCTTCCACCCGCATAGCCTGGACTCAGGGAGGGAAAGTGTTTGGGGTTCTTTGGGGTGTTTTTTTGTTTTTTTTTACATTGCGGCCATTCATTTGAAAAAAATCCAGTACGGGGGGAATCCGGTAAACGGGCCGGATTACCGGGTTAATCCGATACTGCCGGTACACCAAAATATTGGCAGTATCGGATACCGGATGATCCGATAGTCACACCCCTATATATTCATACATTTTAAAAAATCTACTTAGTAGTGTTCAGTATTCTATTTATTCAGATTAAGCAGCAGTACATCCCATAGATGTGTGGCTGAGGAAAACAAATTCATTCCACTTATCCAGAAATTCTAGTTATGCAAGTTTTACTTAAATCGAGTTGGAATGTCCCTTAGAACCTAATCTAAAATCCATTTGTGTGGGTGGAAAGGCTCCCTTTCGATTCAGTAAATTCTGGATCAGGCCCAATACCTAATGGATGCTTGCATGGAGCAGCTCTGGATTAAAAATACTTTGCATCTTGAGGTGTCACACTATCTGTCTCATCACTCGAGATGTTCTGAAACCACTTCCAATTGCCCAAATACAATTGGAACTGCATCCAATAGTGCTCTGCAGCTGTCATTGGGTAGCTTTCCTGTTAAGCCTGAGTTCTTGCCATCTGGAGATCAAATGGCTCAAGAGCAGGGGCGTAGCTAGGTGGGGATGGGCCCCTTGCTTGGGTACTCCACTCCATTGTGCACATGCATTCTACGTATACATGTGTGTGCCCCCCCACCCCCCGGCTCATGGACTCTGGTGCAACTGCACCTATTATAGCTATGCCTCTTGATCAAGGTGGGGGAAGGTTGTACTATTGGATGGAGAAGGTCCATAGATCTCCAAATGTGTTACATATTTTAGATATGTTTAAGTTTGCTGTGGGTTTGGGCTGTTTCCAGTCTTTCCTGCCCCATGCTCCTTTGATTCCCCTCTCTGCAGCCCTGCTTCCCATGTGCTGCCAGTCATGGCCACTCATGAGAACCAACCCCAGCACCACCCTGCAAGAAATGGGGCTGCTCCCAGCTGACATTTCTTGCTACAGTCAGACATTAAGGCAGCATTCCCCTTTCAAGGAACTCGTCTCCTTTCCCGATCCCAAGAACATTCTCTGCATCTCTTGCAGCAGCATCAGTATCCTCCCCCAAATCCTTGCTGCTTTGGGGGAGCTTCCCAGTTGCATGCTTTTGAGGATATCGCATCGGGCCAACAGGAGAGGGAGAAGGGGAAAAGAAAAGGAGAGCATGCCTTGAACAAAAGGGAGTGGGATGGAGGGATATTTCACCCCCCATATCCCTAAAAATTCAAGGGTATGTTCTGCTGCAGCCCCTAAAGCCCTTGCATGAATCCAGCACTGTATATATCAATTCAATTGTACATTCTACTAATTAAATTTTTAAGCAGAAGCATTAGACAAGACTTATCAACAAATGCCATGCATTTTTATCATCCCTTTATTTACCTAGCATAGGGTTCAGTTCTACTACCTTTTATTCCTGGTACTCTGTTACAGGAGTGAGAGAGGTTGACCCGGACCCATAATGATATAGGCAGCCAGAGATTCTTGTTAATCCTACCTATTTTTAAGCTTTCCGTCCAGTTAATTATTGCCTTTCAGAAACTTGCTAATTTGAGTAGCCTGCAGTGTCACTGAAAGCTTCGTTACTGGGTGATAGTGGAGTAAAATGCATTTGGGTGTATAAAATACACAGATTCATCAGTGTTCACTCCTACAAATCACAAACACATTGATATGCAACTGTTTGACTAATAACTCTGTAAATTAAGCCCTATTGCATAAATGTGTATATTGAAACTTATCAGGAGAGAGTCTGGCTGGAAAATGAATGTGTACAATTTGGAACAGAACAGTTATCAGCTGGCAAGAGTTAAGGATTTAAAGTAACAGCCTGACTCTGGGGTCTTACCAGGAGTACTATATCTCAGTCCATGGAAATGTGGGGTGAAGTTTTCTTGGTGTGAGCAATTCTAGCAGAAGGAGGCCTAAAGGACCTGCAAGGATTATGCACTCTGGAGCAAATCCAGAAAACTAATTAAGTGAATGCTTAGTTTTAAACAAATACACTGCCCCACTGAAGTCATTGCCTACTTAAAAAATAAAGCATGCTGAAGTACTCAGAGCAACACACGAGTGCTCAGCACCTTGCAGCAGTGAGCCCTAAATGAAAAATTGTTAATGTATCTATTCCTCTTCTGTTAGCTTCTGTATTTAGCTTGTCATAAAAGTTAAGATATTCTTTTAAAAATGTACTTTTCTAACTTGTTTTTTTCTTTTCTTTTTTATTCCCCTCTGTACAGTTTTTTGCTTTCGTGGTTGCCTTCTGCTACGCTGGAAATGCCTATTTTAGTTTTATATCTTGGAGATCACGATCTGTGCAATAAATATTTTGTAAAAAGAAAAAAAACCGTGTAGGTTTAAAATACCCTAAGAAGACTGTATTGTTTAGTATTCTGAATGTTCATTTAGATACATTTGACAAACTGTTGAGATTGAAATAGAAACTTATTTATAATACAACGTTACCTTTGTAGTGGTGCCTAATGGTTTCCACTGTATGATAAAAGTATAGAGTAGTAAATTTTTATATTATTTGTTATCTTTTAAAATTAACATGGTATTTTCCTAGACATTACTTAACTATTAGAACTAAACTGAAGTTTACTCTGATTATTTGCTTATTTTGTAAATTTAACTCTTCAGATGTCAGAGCTAGACTTTAGATGAAATGCAATTAAATAAAATATGAGTAAATTAATACAAATGTGTGGGTAAAAATTATTTTAAAATAAATGGTCTAATTTTGCATGCATTAAAAAAGCTGGCATTTGGGGAGAATCCTGCTTGAGGTGGTGAAGAGTTTCTTTATTTGTTTCCTCTGCAATAGTGACCTTTCTACTCTCCAAAGATGAGCTGCATGAGACTACTTGGGGAGTTAATTATATTACATCTCCTTACCTGACATGAAGAAATGTGCTCAGCCTCTGGAGGCAATGATAACTTCCAAGGTCCCGATCCTGAAAACACTTGCAAACACAGAGTTCCATTAACTTCCAGTGAGACACTGTGCACATAACTGTTTGCAGGACTGGGGCCGAGGAGCTGAACCAAGATCTTGTATGTGTGGTACTTGGATTATACTAACCACCTAGTATATATTATAGAGCATCCATTGAAGATGGTGCTTTGTATTAACCAACAAGTAGAGACTGATGGTGTGGGTAGTCTTTTATGCAGTTTCTACAGTTTCAGTGAAGGCTCTTGTTTTATGAATGCCTAAGAATGAGTGGCTAAAGAATAATAACTAGCAATCAGAATGATTTCTTCAACCATACCATGATCTAGATGCACATCTTGCAGAAGTAAATATTTGCAAAATAGTTTGGGCAAAAAAAAAGTTGCCTCTAAATTTTGGGATCTTGTTGATTATCCCTATCATAGGGCAGCTACATACTAGTGATGTCTTCAGTTCTATTCTTCTATTCAGTTTTATTGTTTTCAGTGTAACTGGCAAAATGGCATAGGTGTGTAAAGACAACCGGCTACCCTTCCTCCATCTAGCACCATTACCTGCAGGATAGTCACTTGTGGAAAAACAAAACAAATTTTAAAAAAAACACTGCATACTTTGTCTCTCTTAACTGAGATTTTTTAAATAAATAAATAAATAAAACTGAAGAAGTTAGGAGACCTGACCAGAGCTTAAGATGGAAAGCAACGCTATGGTAATTTCCCAAGCTTATCTTTGCTTGATACAAGATAGAGACTTTCCATCTTGGTTCTGCCATGAAAGAGTTCAGATAAATCCTTGGGCAGGACCAGACTTTTGCATAGGTGCAGTTTGCACATGTTTTATGGTTCTGGTTGCCAGAATCTAACCATGGCCTTTCGAATCTAAGCTTTTAAAAAACAAAATAGCCCCTTCCCCACACTGTTTCTAGTCTTTTTGGTTACTAAGAAAAAAATGTTGGAAATTTAATGATGAAACATGAATTTACATGCTTTTTGATACTGGTGAAATGGTTAACAATGCTTACATTTAAATCATCATCACTTGGGTATCCCTCTGTGACCTGTCATTGAGATGAATAGTATTACCGGGAGCCGAGAGCACTTGCCCTGATGTAGTGGGGGTGGGAGAGTACATGCTCTGTTGGTGGGGCTAGGGGGCTTGCTCTGCTGGCAGGGAACACTTGCCTTGATGTGGAGGGGCTGGGGGTGCTTGCCCATGCAGAAGGGGGGAGGCGACACTGAGGCACAATATATAGAGCCTTCTTTTACCAGAGAAGAGCGACTGGGATGCTAGCAAGCAGACCCAGCCATTTTGCTCCTGCCATCCATTCATTTGTGGGGCAGCCCCCCTTCCCCCCAAAAAAGCTTGTTTACATTCTAGCTAGGTTCATCCCGAGCCTCCCAGTTGTTTTCCTGCACACGGATTCATCTTGGCTCCTGCTCCCCTGCCCCACATAATGCGCCTCACGCTCCAGGATAGCAACCACTCCTCCCCCCCGCCCCCAAACACCTTTCCCTGATGATTCCTGCCGTCTCCTGGGTGTGCACTCCAGCACGTAACTGCTGTAACCAGCACAGCCTGTTAGGTGGATTTGACGCATCAGTCCACACTTGCTCACACTGCCAGCACAAATCCAACCATTGCTGGATCGTGACTCTAGTGTCATGTGTTAAGTCCCTTCTCCCTTTCCACAAAGGGCTTAGATTATTTTGAGAGTCATCTAGCTGGCCAATCAAGAATTGATGCTAGGGAAATCCAAGGCTTGGAGAGACAGCACCTTGTTGAAATGCCTATTTTTGCCTGTAAAATAAACTGCTTCTTTCAAGACACCATGTTATTTTTGCAGTTAGGAAGGTTATCTGAATTTCAGTAATTTTGTTCTTCATTGTTAAACAGCACCACTTCAGTATGAGGGAAAACAAAAGTCTCATTTGAACAGTTGTATTTACTACAGATATGAAAATTGCATCACATGCAAGATAAGGTACTCAACTTCCTACTGAAATTCACATGTGGTGAGAGAAGAAATGCAGTGAAGTGTGTCTTTATCTACACAAAGCAAATTTTTGCTGGTAATTTTTACCGTTAATGGAACAAACATCAAATGAATGAAGTGTCTCAAAGTCAACAGTATTAAACAAAAACAAAACACTGTTCTAGTGCCGCTACAGTCAAAACCTTTTCAGTGATTCCCTATCAGTAAAAATCACAAGAGAAATGCAAATAGAAATTCATACTCTGGTGGAACTTGGTTTACAAGATAATTTCAGCCCAGGGGTGTATGCGCTTTTTTTGAGCAAGGAAATTAGTTTTGTTATGTCATAAGTGTGAAAGAAATTGTATTTTAGGTTCTTCCGAAATGGAGAATTAAGTTTTGGGTTGGTTAGTTTTTAAAAGAATGATATGTAAGGAGATCATGTTAGCGAAGTAATTGGTAAATGGAGGTTGGTATTTTTGCCCACATACTATTACATCTCAAACAAAAAACACAGATATGTTCTATAACAGTTAAGAGCAAAATGTTTTACAATTACTAGGGGACACGTGTAACACTGTACTGCTTCAATAGCCTCCTATTGCATCAAATGCATCATGGAGGTTCAGAAAAATCGACCAAAGCAAACAAGTCTAGAGTCTGGTGCTGTGTGCACTACTGCAAGTTTTGAAATGTTTGGGTTGTTACAATGATCTCGGCAAGCTGTTTCTGTGCACATGCAAACATGACTGCATTCCTGTCTTTTTAATGTGATAATCTTGTTTTGCCTGGGCCCAGGATGATTGTCTGGCATTCACAGGTGCAGTCTCCACACGCTTATGTGCAGTGCGGGAGAACTAACTAAACTCCCCCACCGGTATTGGAATTGCCAGATTTTCGAACAGGAAGGTGTGGGGTGGAGAACCTACCATACCTTAACTTTCTGCCAAAGAGGCATATGCACAATTTCAACCCTGGGAGAGAGAAGAAGGGGGATGGGGTGCAGGCGGGGGGTGGAGTCCTCTTTCCTCCTCCCTGCCCACTTCCACCTTGTCCCCACCCTCCACACCTTCAAGTCCCTCCTCAAAACCCACCTCTTCCGCTCCGCCCTTCCTAACTCCTGCTAATCATCCCCACCCAGGATTATCCCCCACCTGTTATCTGTAAACTATTTTACTGTAACCAAGCCAAGAACGTGCACCTGAGTTCTCGCATCCTCATGAATGTTGCATCCCTTGTCTCTCCCTCTGTTCCCCCTTCCCCTGTCTCTCCTCCCCCTGTCTTTAGATTGTAAGCTCTCGGGCAGGGACCATGTCTCTCTTGTTTTTTTGTAAAGTGCCAGGTACATCGCTGGTGCTATATAAATGCTTATAATAATAATAATAATAATTAATAACCAGCTTGGTGGAATATCTTACTCCTATGCAAGCTGTGTGCTTAGAACCAATACTCGCCTTTTGGTTCTGCTAATGATGTGGGGCTCTCCTACCTTCAACCATTTTAGTCTTTCCTCCCCAACAGAAGGGAGAATGTGGTACCCTATGCATGCAAAGCTTACAAGGAAAGACCAGGGGAGCCTTTGCTTTCTTTATGGTTGTCCTTTCCATGAGCAACAAATACATGTATTCCACAAGGAGAGTTCAGGTATTTCCTTTCTGCTTGTATGTATAAATGAAAGCGTCTCACACGTGCCTTTACTGATCACATTTTGAAAATTCATTTGAAAATGGGTAGGAGATTTTTTTAAAACTTAATAGTCATCAAAATTGTTCCATAGTTTGGAAGGATCATATTCTGAACAAGGCGAATTCTGTTAAACTGAAACGATGTTCCTACAATTAGATGGTTCTCAATAACTTCACTTTTAAAAAATTTAGTTTAATGTATTGGAGCTTCCTGCACAAAACCAATTTTAAGAAAACATAGTTTGCACTTTATATTAACTTATACACAAAGCAAATGAGTTCAGAAAATAAAAGTGTTTATATTAAACGATGATAATACCAATTGAATTAAATTGGTAATAATGTAATGCTGGTAGTTGTAACACCCACATAGCTTAAACAAGTTCATGCAGGAAGTCTAAAAAAAAAAAAATCAAGAGGGGAAATTACATTTTCCTTGATGCGCTGATAAATCTTCTCTTGTGTATAACAGAGGTGGGGAACCTACTCCCCTTCTGTAGGTCATTTTGAAAATTAGTACAAGCTTTTCAGACTAGATGGGGGATGATAGGTGCGATTAAGGATGAGAGAAGGTAGAAGATAGTCCAGATCATGAATCTATACCCTATCCTCATCTCTGGGTACTTTGACGCGTGACGGCTGCCACCATGTTGGCCATGAACTGTGCCAGTCTGTGGTGGGAGCTGTTGAGGGAACAGACGAGTTCACTGGCAGATCCAGGAATTGGAAAGGGTCCAAATAGAAACAAAAAAGAACAGTTACACGCTGTATTTGGCCCACGTGATGCTGGTTCCACACCTTGGTTTAGAATCCTAGAAGAATAGGGTTGAAAGGTGATAATCTTTTTATTTGTATAGCCCTCCCTTGCATTAAATGGCACTCAAGTGCTTTATAATAAAAAATTTAAAACAATATAAAAGCAATTTAAAAGGGGGAAGGATAGAAGGAGAACAGGCTACGTTAAGAGGAACCAGCAATGGATCCTAAAAGCACCTTGAGAATGAATTTTCAGGTGCTTTTTAAAGGTGAGGAAGGAAGATGGAGGATGGGAGTTCCACACTGAGGGACCAGCCACAATTGCGGGATTCCCAAGCAGCAGGTGGTTTCTGAGTGCAGATAACCATCAGTGTGAGACTCCAGGAGCAGGTCTTGAATAGAGCCAGGGAGTAGACTGTGATGCTGGTTTTCTGGGCCCTGAACAATCTTAAACTCAATCTGTAGCTCTACAGGCAGCCAATGCAGAGAACACAGGCCAGGCATAATATGATCACAGCTGCCCAAACCAGTAAGCAGCCACGCAGCTGCATTCTGAGCAAGCTGCAAGCACTGGATAAGCACTGCTGGCAGCCCGTAGAAGAGGAAGTTACAAAAAACCAAGCCTCGTAGTCACCAGGGCATGGGTCACTGTGGCAGGGTCAGCCTGGGATAAATAAGGGCATAACCTATGCAAATTGTGTAGAAGAAAAAAGCATCTCCAAACCCAGTCCGACACCTGAGTTTTCACGGACAAAGCATGCTTGAAAATGATGCCCGGAGGGGCCAATGCGCATGCGCGAATAGCCGGTCGCGCCGATCCTGAGCTCCTCCGGCATAACCGCTACCGCACAGAAGACAAAAACGCAAATAAGCAAAAAAAAATTAAAGAACCAGCAAGGGGAACGTTTGGGGCATGTGCCCAGCAAAAAAAAAAAAACGAAAAAGGGCCGCTCACCCGATATTGGCAGCAGAAACAAATGGCAGAGGCAGCACAGGAAGAAGCAGGGGTGAGTGAAAAAATGGCAGCCGCGCCCCTCCCTAAAGCCTCAGAAAGTATAGAGCCAGATGACCAAGCCACAATGAACTCTATATTAAAAGAAATAAAAGCAGCAAGGGCAGAAGCTCAAGAAGATAAAGCAGAAGTCCTGGACAAAATCAACAAAGTTAACACCACAGTAGAGGAAGGAAATAAAAAACTAGAAATCATGAACAAGAGAATGGACCAGGCAGAAGAAAGAATCTCCAACTTAGAAGACCAGACACTGAATTCAGACAGTGACCTGACAAAAATAAAAGAATCCATGAACCTGCTCAAATACAAATGCGAGGACCTGGAAAACAGATCCAGACAAAATAACCTACGCATTATGGACATTAAAGAAGGCAGCGAAGCGGGGGGAATGCATGAACTACTAATGCAAATAATCCAAGAAAACTTTCCAGAGCAACCCCAGCTGCACAATATAGAAACAGAAAGGGCACACAGAAACCTAAGACCTAAACCAAAAGACACTGATCCTCCTAGAGCTATTATAGTGAATTTTAAAAAATATAAAGACAAAGAAGCCCTGTTTGCTGCATACAGAAAAAAAAAAAAAAACATTAGAATTTCAAGGAAACAAAATCAGACTACAGGCAGACTACGCTCAAGACACGATGACAAGAAGAAGGGCTTGGTCAAAATACTACACTGAATTAAACGAAATAGGACTAAAACCACAACTGTGGCACCCAGCTAAACTCACAATCCTGGTAAACAGCAGAAGAATTTTTTTTTAAGATACAGCAGATCTAGAAATCTTCCTACAAATGTACAAACCAAATCAAAGATCTCAGGATGAACTCAGATAAGATACTATCACAGAATACACCAAGTAAAGTATGTATTGTATAAAATGTTTAGACCAATGTATATAGTACAAAATGCTTATATTAATGTACTTTATTAGCGCAAATAACAAAAAAAGTTAACAAAAAACAAAACAAAAGCCGGGGAGAGGGAGGGAAATAGGAGAAACAAAACAAGCAAGTAACCCCCCAACGCCACGCCCCCCCAATGATATGGGGAAAATAATGGAAATTAAGAATTCCAACAGGCATGATATGCCAACTAACAAATGGTTAATGTATATATTAGTTAATATGTTAATGTTGTTAAGGTTAATGAGTTTATATGTAAGTATGTCAAGGGAAAAATTTAAACACAGATACACACAACAAGTAATCCACACACAGACATTCATTAAAAAACAATACGAGATAATCCCAAAAGGGGGGTGGAAAAAATCAAAAAACCCACAAACACTCAAATGGCAATAACATTAAAGAAAACTCAAGCAATAAAACTCCTTTCACTAAATGTTAAAGGCCTAAACCACCCTATCAAAAGGAAGAAAGTAGCAGAATTTATTATAGAACAGGGAATAGGAATCTTTTTTATACAAGAAACACACCTGATTCAAAAAGATCTGGGAAGATTTACATTTAGAGGGATGAAAGAAACATATGCCTCATGTGGAAAGAAAAAGAAAGCTGGGGTCCTTATAGGATTCACAGCCTCAACAGAATTCATATTAACAGACAAAAAAAAAGATAAAGAAGGCAGATTTTTATTATTAAAAGGTACAATCAGAAACCAAGCAGTAACACTAGTCAACCTATATGCCCCAAATGAAAACACATCAATTTTTTCAAAAATACATACCCATAATAAATCAACTAATAAATAAATCTCCCCATTAACAGCCCTAGATCATTCTACCAGAACACAACTCACACGTACTCAAAAACACATAGCAACAAGTACAATATGATTTAATATATGCGTGGAGATGCTTAAACCCAACATCAAGAAACTATACATTCCATTCAAACAAGCATAATACATATACAAAAATAGACCATATAATATTAAAAAAAGACACCCTACACAGATGTATAAACAGTGAAATAATACCAGTAACATTTACAGACCACAATGCATTAATTACATCCTTCAACTGGAATATACACACACAACAAGAAAGCCAGAACTGGCAATTAGATAGAGGGATACTCAAAAATGAATGGGTAAAAAGCCAAATTGAAGAAAACTTAAAAATACTTTGATACAAATATAGGACCAGTCCAATCCCCCCAAATTCTATGGGAAGCAATGAAAGCAGTAAGGGGCAAAATTATAGCTATAAAAGCAAAAATAAGCAAACAAAGAAGAGAAAGAAATAAAGCTCTTACTACACAATTAAACTACCTAAATACAGAAAATAGTAAACACCCTTCTAAAAAAAGCCAATTAGAAATACAAAAAATTTGCAGCAAAATAGACACAATAGAAACACAAAGAATAACACAACAATTAAGGAAAATTAAAAGTTTTTATTTTCAAAATTGTAACAAACCAGGAAAGGTACTGACACAATTAACGAAAAGCAAAAGGAAAAAAACAGCAATCCTGACAATAAAACTCCAAAATGGTAATAAAACAACAAAACAACAAGAAATACAAAAAGCATTCTACCAAACGCTCTATACATCTTCGAACCCCAAACCTGAAAAAATAAAAGAATTCATTAATAAATATAAAATACCAAATTTTAACATAGATCAATTAAAATATCTTAACGCCCCAATAACAGCCAAAGAAATCAAACAAACCATTAAAGAACTCAAAAGGAATAAAGCAAGCGGCCCCGATGGGTTACCTGCAGAATTCTATAAGACGTTTAACAAAACCATCATCCCACATTTAACGAGCACATGCAACGACATCATACGCACCCAAAAAATGCCAACAACATAATATGAAGAAGTAATAACAAAAATCCCAAAACCAGACAGAGATAGTGAAGAATGCAGCAACTACAGACCAATATCACTATTAAACACAGATTATAAAATATTCACGAAAACACTAGCAAACAGATTGGCAGCAATAATAGGAGAAGTTATTCACACAGACCAAACGGGATTCATCCCAAATAGACTGCGAATAGACAACATAAGAAAGGCAGTCAATTTAATATACGCAACCCAGAAAACAGAAACCCCAGCACTGATCCTGGCTGCAGACGCGGAGAAGGCTTTTGACAGGGCGGAGGTGGAATGTTTATATAAAATAATGAAACAAATGGGTATAAAAGGCAACTTCCTTAAAGCAATTAAAGCCATCAACCTAGCCCCAAAATCTCAAATATTAATATATGGAAAACTATCAGAACCATTCTCCTTAACAAGAGGAACCAGACAAGGCTGCCCACTATCCCCCCTACTATTCAACATCACACTAGAATTATTAGCATGTGCCATAAGGCAGGACCAAGAAATTACAGGTAAACCAGACACAACACAAACTATCCCTATTTGCAGATGATATGCTAATATACATGACTAACCCACACAAAACTGTACCAAAAACATTCACCCTTATAAACAAATTCAGTAAAATATCAGGATACAAAATAAACCCTCAAAAATCACAAGCATTAATTCTCGTAAAAGACAAAAAAGAGGCTCCAAAAATCGCAAATCAAACACCATTTGCGATAGCGGAAACACAATTTAAATACCTAGGGGTAAATATAACAAAAGACCACACTAAATTGTATAAAGCAAACTTCCCAAACATATTAAACCAAATTCAAAACGAAATTTCCACATGGCAAAAATTTAAAAGCTCATGGCTAGGAAGTATAAATTTATTTAAAATGATAGCACTACCTAAAATCCTCTACAAAGCAATGGCACTACCAGTGCAACTCTCACCTAAATTTATTAAACAATGCGAAAGAACCATGATGGAAGCAGTATGGAAAGGCAAAAAACACAGAATCAATAAACAAACATTAATTAGGAGTAAAGAGAGAGGAGGAGTCAACCTACCAGATATACCTTAAAGCAGCAACACTCCGAACACTGAGATACTGGTATCTCCAACAAAAAACACAATCTGTGTAGAAATAGAAAAAGAACTATTAGGAAACACAAACATGAGAGAGATAACAAACAAAAACAAAACAAAAATGAAAAAAATAATAGACCATCCATTCGCAAATACAACACTGCCCTATACAACACTGGCACAAAACACAAAAAGAATTAAAAATATCACTAGAAGAGTCACCCTACACACCAATAACCACACAAACATTAGACAAAGACAACGTAGCAAAAGAATTAAGAAAACTACTAAACAAGCATGATATATATAGAGCAGAACAATTATTCAAAAATGCACAATTTATAACAATACAAGAATTACAACTAACAAAAACAAAAATAGATACACTACAATATCTACAAATAAAAAACATATTTACAGACAGAAATAAAATACAACAATACTCAAGAAAACCCACCCAAATAGAAAAAACATTACTAAGTCACTCCACAAATAAAGGGTTAATAGCAAGAATATACAGAGCACTGATCGAGGCCGAATCCAACAACCCAAATTCATACATTAAAAAATGGGAACAAGAACTGGGAATTTTTTTTGATGATAAACAAATAGAAACAATAGGAAAACAAATGCACAATTGTGCGAGCTCATTAGAAATCAAAGAAACACAAATCAAAGTAACCCTAAGATATTACCTAACTCCAACACATTTCAAAAAAATAGATGGTACAGGCCTCGATCGGTGCTGGAGAAACTGCGGAGAACAAGGTACATACCTGCATTGTTGGTGGTACTGTCCCAAAGTTCAACAATTATGGAATATAATATGGTCAAAGTTAAAGAAGGCCACAGGTCTCATCATACCATTTCACCTAGAGATAGCACTACTGGGAATATACCCAGACATTCCACTCATGAATCACCATCGAGAAACTTGTACATTAATGACATTAGCTGGACTTAACATCATAGCCAGAAATTGGAAAACAGCAAAAAACTTGACAGAAAATGAATGGACAAAACGACTATGGTACATGTATACAATGGAAAAGATAGCATCAATCCAAGAAAATAAAGCAAAGAACTGTACTACCAGATGGTTTACATGCATTGAAAGCATACAAGGACACACAGTAGAAGAAGAAACGAAGTCGTACTTGGTGGATTACAATATATAAGAGAACATCATAGACACCTTGACAACAATTGTTAATATTTGTAAAACCATGTAATAGATTTGAACATGTATTTTATTAAATAAAAAATAAAAATAAATTTTTTTTAAAAAATGATGCCCCAGTTCTTTACCTGGCCCACTACCTGGACCCCATCCACATTCAGGAGCCCGAGGGAGGCAAGGACATCTACATATCGGCTGCCCCTCTCCACTGGCATCATCTCAGTTTCCTCTAGATTGAGTAGGAGATAGCACTGAGACATCCAGCCAGCTGCATCATTCAATCATTCCTCCAAGGTAGAGGCTGAGTTGTCAGAGCTCAGTGTATCATCAGCATACTGATGATACTCAACCCCATGCTATAACATCCCCAAAGGGGGTTGCATGTATACCTTAAACAACATGGCAAGAGAACAGATCCTTGAAAAATGCTGCATTTCAGGCCTCTTGGGGATGATGTATATATCCTTCCATTACGAGATTAATTCCGCTCTTCCAGGTATGGCAGAGACCACTGACCACCAGCCAGGGGCGGTGGGCTGCCTAGGAAGGGAGGGGCAATGCCCCTCCTGGCCCCAGGACTCCCCCAGCTAGCCGCCCCTGACAGCACTGGGTTGTTTGTTTTTTTTAAAAAAAAAAGCAGCTGTGCATGCCGCGGTGAATGTTCGGAGCCATCTCGAAGAGCAGTAAACCAGGTTCTTCGAGATGGCTCAGAACATTCTCACCGGTTGTGTGTGCGCGCGCATACACAACCGGTGACTCTCACCCACCCACCCCGGAAAGACTTCCCAAGGAAGCCTTTCAGGAACAAAAGGGAGGTGTTTTTCCCCTTTTATGTGGAATGGGTGGCTAGAAGCGCCGTCCATTCCACATAAAGGGACCCTGCAATGGAATGGTGCTGCAGGGGGGACTATTCCATTGCAGAGGCCGGGCAGGGGGAAAGTCAATACCAGGGTGTTGCATACAGGTACCCTGGTATGAACTGCAGTGTCCCGCAGCAGTGTGGGAGGGCGGCTGAGAGTTCCTGCTGCATGTGCAGCTCCCAGCTCCCCCCTCCCTCCCGCCTCCTTCCTCCCTCCCTCCCTGTTGAGTCAAACTGACTCGACGCTGGGAGGGAGAAGGGGAACTTGGGGAAGCCCAGCTGCATGGCAGCTCCCAGGCCTGACTGAACAGTTCGGGCCTGGGAGCTCCCGCACAGCCATTAGGTCCAAAGCAGGATAGAGGACGGAGAGGAGCCTGACGGGGCTGTCGCCGGTAAGTAAATTGGGGGGCATGTGGGGGGAGTGGGGGGCACATGGGAGGTTGGGGAGGGGCAGTGGGGAGCACATGGAGAGTGGGCAGCGGGGGACACATGGTGGGAGTGGGGGGCACA
>QEPC01004101.1:2023218-2046487 GCA_003113815.1 Sphenodon punctatus
GTTTCTCCTGCTCGCCTAACCGCCTTCGACCCTTCTCCCTCGCTGCCCCCCATGCCTGGAACTCCCTCCCTGCCCACATCCGCCTTGCCTCCTCCCTCCGCTCCTTCAAATCCCTCCTCAAGACCCACCTTTTCCTTGCTGCCTTTCCCAATGCCTGTTACTCTTTCCCCGTACACTTACTGTCGGCCCTCCTCTGCTCACTGCTGCTACCAACCTCTTTGTAACCAAGCCAAGCATACGCACCTGAGACTTCGCATCCACTTGAATGTTTGTTTGTCTTCTCCCTTGTCTCTCCCACTGTCCCCTCTCCCTGTCTCCCCCATTTTGTCTTTTAGATTGTAAGCCACGGGCAGGACCGCGTCTAATTCTATGTTCTGTACAGCACCAGGTCACACGACTGGCGCTATATAAATGTTTATAATAATAACAACCTTGGGAACTCCTTGCTGCTGGGTTAGGCTATGCCACTGGCCTACCATCCCCCTGGCTCCGCCTACTGTCCCCCTGGGTCCGCCCCTAGGCCCACCGACCTTACTGCCCCAGTGCCCCTGCAACATCAAAACCCACCAGCCACCCCTGCCACCAGCTCCCATCGCACCAGTGGTGCTCCTCAGCCATCAAAAGAAGCAACCCATGGTCAGTTATCAAATGCTGCTGTAAGGTCCAAAATGGCCAGCTGTCCTTGATCTAAAACAATCAGCAGATCATTCGTCAGCTGGTAAGTGGTCTCTACACCGTGGGAAGACCAGAACCCCAACGGGAATTTCTCCAAAATATTGGAATGCAGGTGTCTCTATCGGCACACAGCCACAGCCTTCTCAATCACCCTCCCTAAGAAAGGCAGATTGGAGACTGGAAGATAATTGGCAAGCACTTCAACGTCAAGAGATTGTTTCTTGAGGAGAGGGCGAACAGCATGTTTGAGGGTGGCTGGTGGCACCTTCCCCTCCCTCAAGGAGGCATTAACAATTAGGGATGGGACATCGGGGGTGAGGGGTGGAATTCTAGCTTCCTTTTTTTTAGTTTCGGTTCTCCAATAATTTTGGTTCTTGATTCAGACTTTTTTTACAGTTTTTTTAAAAAAAAATTAAAAAATTGTGCATTGAAAAAGCCTGGGGCAATAAGAAATCAATGCAAAAAAACCAAATTGCCCAAAACCAAATCGAGAACCAAAATGTTGGGAGAACTCAATTGGCCATTTTTGGGTCAATTCAGTTCTAACCAATCTAAAATTCCCATCCGTAATTAACAATGCCTGTCAATAAAGGCACCACTGCCCCGGTGCTTGCCCTCAACCACCAGAACAGGCACAAGTCCTAGGTCTCAATGATCCCACCAGTGGGATTTCAACCGCGCTGACGTCAACCGGGGGAATACAGGGTCCCTTGGGACCCTGCTGCTCTCTACATTGAAAGGCCCAGAGTCCCTCTATCGTCTCTACAAAGAAAATAGACAATTTCTCACAGAGCTCTATCGAGCAACCATAGATGCTTTGAGACAATCTGCATTCCCCAGGCTCTGCACAATCAGGGTTGCCATCTATGCAATTTTTTAAGGAACACTTATGAAAAATACATGTTGTAGGGCCTGCATTGGCGCTGGCCCTGCAATGTGGATTTTTCATAAGTGTTCCTTTAAAAATTGCATAGGTGGCGATCTTACACGCAATCTAAAACAGTTTTTATTTTATTTTCCAAATGTATACCCCGCCCCTCCTGAAAACAGCTCGGGGCGGCTTCCAACATATAAAAACAAATATAAAAACCATTTTGAAACATCAAAAATACAATTTAAGTATTTAAACCAGGTATTTTATTTGTTGTGCCTGCCTGGGGGCCCATAACCGTGTCATGAACCCTGACACCCCACCCTATGCCACCGCCTCCAGGCCAGCCTCCCCTTGCTTCCCTGAGGCACGTTCAGCAGTTGCTGAGGGGGTACGATCAGAAGTCCCTTCGCTGGGAGAGGAGGGGAGCGGAGCTGAGCTTTGCAGTAAGGCGGGAGGCGGCCTCTTGTTTTAACGGGGAGGCTTCTTTTCAACAGAAAACCCTAGCGCGTCCCCCCCAGCCACAGCCCCACCCTCGGCTTTCTTTATCCGTGCTGGGACCGAAGAAGCCAACCCTTCCCCTTTTGGGCAGCTCCGCCCGGCCCAGCCCCTTCCAGGGGGGACGCCCCCCGGCCCTCTCTGAGGCCGGACAAGCCATCCTGTCCCGCCGCCGCCGCCCGCCCGGAACTAGAGCCAGCAGCGGCTGCCCAGCGCGAGGCGGGATGCCGGTGAATCGGACAGAAGCTGCTGGCGGCGGGGGCGCTTCTACCTCAGCAGCCACCGCCGCCTCCTCCTCCCCCCCGCCTGACTCTTCCGGGCTGCTGGACTATGGCTATGCCCGCTCCTGCTCAGCCATGCTGAAACTCGCCCAGATGGTAGGGGGGGCAGGCGGGGAGGGGGGTGAGGGGCAGGAGGCGTGGGCGCGGCGGCAGCAGCAGCAGCCCGGCTAGCAGCAATCTCTCCCCGGCTTTATGCTGCAAAACCCCTTCCCCACCTTTCTTGGGGCGCGCATTTACTTCCATGGCGAGTAGGGTGGCCAGATATGCCAATTTTAGAGGACGCTTGTGAGAAATACAGGTTGCAGGGCTGCATTGGTGCCGCCAATGTAGACCTGCAAGCTGTATTCCTCATAAGTGTCCTCTAAAATTGGCATATCTGGCCACCCTAATGGCGAGTCCCGCCCTTAGTATTTGAGGTTGCCAGAACCAGCCGTGCTAGGGGCCCCTCTAGTCTCTACTCTGACCAGACACCTGGCAGAGGTCTCCACTCACCCAGTGTTTCCCCCTAATCCTGCCAGCCAGGGATTGGTTTAAAACCAGTACCCTGAGCATACTACTACAAATGTTGAATAGCCTTTTAGATGGAGACAAAGTAGTTGCGGTGATATCTTTTATTAGACCAACTTTTGCTTGTGAGGATATGCATACTTTCCAGCCACACAAGACTCTTCTTTGTGCCTGGAAAGCTTGCATACTCTCACCAACAAAAGTCGGTCTAATAAAAGATATCATGGGAACTACTTGTTTCCATCTGTTACTTTTGGGAACAAGATGGTGACCACACCCTACCTCACTTCCTTACACAGTGCTCTTCTTCTATAGCTTTCATAGCACTTTATAAAGGAGTTAAACATCATGGCTATTTTACAGAAGGATAAACGGAGGCATGGGGCACATTCACACAAAATGTTGTCTTCCCCGAGATATTCAGGCAATGTATGTGGCCACTTGCAACGAAAAGGATTCCTAAAAGCATCTTTATTCCAGGCCCAGGTGTTTACACCTAATGCTTACCTTGTGGCAACTGAAGAATGTCAGAGTGAATTCATGTTCCCTGGCGTAATTTGTTTCTGTATTTTGTGAGGCCATGGGGAGGTGAAGTAACTTGCAGAGCTGAGAACAGAACCCGGCCTCGTCACTAACCTGTGTAATGTAACTAGACGAGTTCTAATTGGTCAAATAAATACCCCCCTTTCCTTTCGAAAAATAAGATCTTATCGAGCCCTTCTCTTCCCCAGGCAGCCAGGTGTGATTGATGGTCAGTAGAAATTGTATTTTGCCTTCAAGAATCTAAAGCACATAAATATCAAACGTTGAGGTGGCTTTCAAACAACTGTAGGAATCAGGCCCGTTTCCATATGGGTGTTTGGCTCAGCCTATAACAGAAAATGGGATCATGAGACCCTGTGCCTATTGTATTGTCATTTATCACTAGCCTTGGTAGCAATGGAAAGCCAGCTGAATCATATCCTATGGGGGGTGGCTTGCCCTGGTACGAAGAGAGGCCTTGAGAGATTGCTCTAAGCATATGCTGAGAGAAAGAATGCTTTCTGGCTTATACTTGCAAAAAGAAGTTACTTACAAAAAATGCTATTGCAATAGTATAACTTTGTTTTGTCAGTTTTAATGTTTCCTGGTGTAGTCGTTTTTGGTTCAGTTGTTTGAAGACAGCCAGGCACCCGTTTCCTGACTTTACCGCTGTCTTGTTATGTTAACCAAAGCCACATGGGCTTGCCCCCAGTTTGAGAACTACTGTGTGTGACTGGACCATGCCCAGTAGGGTGGCCAGATGTACAAATTTTAGAGGACACTTATAAGAAATACAGGTTGCAGGGCTGCATTAACTCCAGTGCAGCCCTGCAACCTGTATTTCTCATAAGTGTCCTCTAAAACTGGCATATCTGGCCACCCTAGTGCCTAGTGTATGGGGTTACTAGTCGTGGCACTGCTATAGAAATAATTTTAATATTGAGATTTTCCCCCTGAATCTGCTCTCTCTCTCGTCCTTTTTTTTTTTTTAAAAAAAAAGCAAAAATTGCGGAGTCAGGGCCAAATAATGTCTTGATACAGCAGGATCCATGTGGCTTTTTTTCTTTTTTAGTAGTATTCAGAGTTTAGGTTTTATCAATTTTACAGAATCAGCTAGACTTGTGCTCTTGTTTGATCACTTGGGTTTGGGTATATTAAATGGTAGGACTGAGGTTGACACAGATTTTGGGTTTTGTCCTCCCCACATCTCCCCTCTTCCCCGCTCCCAGCTTAGTGGCTCGGTACGGCTGCCCCAGCTCAGTGTTGCCTGACTACTCCCTCTTACACCTTCATGCAATTAACAGTTTGAACTTACCAACTTGCCACATCAGCATGATAGTAACTTAAATGCTGTCTTTTCAAGTTCATATTAGACCTTGAAATTATTGAACTCCTCCCTTGTATTAAGTAATTAATTGACTACATAAATGTATAATACTGTTACACTGAACATGTCGTACTTAAGTTACTGTCGTAATGTTGATGCTTAGGTGGCACGTTGGTGAGTTCAAACTATTAATTGCATGAAGGTGTAGTTGAAAAGACAGAGTTTAAGGTACTGTGGTAATTTTGATGCTGAGGTGGCGAGTTGGTGAGATAAGAACTAATTTATAGGAAGAACTTATAGAAAGAGGTGTAACTAAGTGTAAATTGAAGCAATTATAGTAAGAATAATAAATCTAAAAATAAATAAGTAGTCGGAATAAATAAGAGAATGAAGTTAACTAATTTCCATGGTTTTGGGTGTTTAAGTTTTGTTAGAGTGGATGTTGTGAAATAGTTTTTATGGTGTTGGTTTTTGATGGGTTTTTTGTTTGGTGGTTTTTTTCTTGGGGTGTGTGTGTGTGGTTGTTTTGTAAGGTATGTTTTGTTTACAAATGCGCCTATTTTTAACGTTTTATTAAAATAATAAGTACATATCAGGCTGTTGCTGTGGAGCTCGAGTACTGCTCTGGTAAAGAGAAGAGGAAATCAAGTGGGTGTGTGAGCAGGAGCTACAGGGAGCCTTGCTTGAGAGAGTGTGTGTGGCGGAGCTCCTGGTGTGGTGTTGCGCCTCTCCCCTTGGTAAGGGAGGAAGAGGAGCAACACGGAGCTGGTGTAGACTTTGAGAAGGTCTGTAATTGTATCATCCTCCTGAAGCAGGGCACACATACATACCTGCTCATCTAAAGAGCGCTGGGGTGCAGGGCCATAGCTATAATTGGCCCTTTTCACACAGACACTCTTAACACTGATAAAATGGGTGTTAGATTTTATTATACATGTTGCAGGGCACCCATAGCATACATCTTCAGCCCTGCAACGTGTATAATAAAATGTAACACCCATTTTATCAGTGTTAGCATGTCTGTGTGAAAAGGGCTATAGATGCAGCTGTACCAGGGCCCACACCCACATGCATGTAGAATGCATATGCACACCAAAGTGGAGTGCCCCAGCACGGGACTCCTTCCATCTTCTGTACCAGAGCCCATTCCCACCTAGTTACACCCCTGCTGGGGTGTGGCCCATTTCCTGCTTGACTCACTCCCCCTCTGATTGGTTTCTAGTGGGCCGCTCCCAAGAACCCTGTCTCAGGACTCCAGTAGAAGCTGTGCTGCTCTGGTACCAGGTGTAAATGTGTGTTGGTAGACACTACATTTTGGGAGGCAGTTCTATAGTCATCCCTCGCAACTTGAAATCTGTCATTTTCCTGTGATCATGATGCTCTTTTAAACTTATCTAGCGCAGAATCTTCTTCCTTTGAGAAACTAAAATTTAATGTTTAGCAGCACTGTGACCTCACTTAACAGTGAAATAGAAGGCGACCCATCTGTCCAAAGCTCAACTAGTCCCTGTTGTTGCTAGCAGTTGTCGCTAGCAGTGTAGCCTAGAGGATAAGGTGTTGAACTTGGATCTGGGAGACCTGGGTTCAAATTATGACTTAGCCATGAACTTACTGGGTGTCTTAGTCACTGTTTCTGAGTCCCCCATCTGTAAAATGAGTATAATAATGACCTACCTCACAGGGTTGTTAGGGTAAACTAGATTAGGATTGTAAAGCAATTTGAATGCTGGAAGTGCTATAGAAATAATAAATAATAATAACAATAAAGTAAACAATTCATCTAGTGCCGAGCACTTCAAGATCAGGGTCTAGTCCTGGTAAAACATAGTAGCTGTGAATGGAGCTTTATCATGCTGAGTACCAATTAAAAGTCTGAGCTTTGTGGAGGAGATGTTATATCTGTGTAGGATAGAGGCCTGCGTAATGTTTTTGGGGGGTCCTGGGAGCAGTCTACTCGGAAGCAGCACTTTGTGTACCTTCATTATGTGGTTTTCACCCCACACTCCATTCTCTGGTCCTCTGAATGCTAGCATGTATTTAATGAGTACGGGGCCCTAGACGTTTCCCTGTATCGCCCAAACAATCGTGGGGTGGCCATGGCAGTATGTCGTGTGGTGGTGTGGCCATGGCAGTAATAGCAGCTATCCTTTGTGATTAAAAGGATAAGTTCTCCACTGTACAGAGAGAGCCTGTGTCCTACCTACACCTCGCTTTGAGGAGTTAAAGTGGTGCACAGGGTTTGTGAGGGAACTGCACAGAAGTGAGTCTCGCTCTGCAAGTACAGTAGGGGTGACACACCGGGGAGAATACCGGATACCGGATTTACCGGTATCGGCATACTGGATCTTTAACATTGGGTGTTTTACTGGATTTTTTTACATTGGGGCCGTTTATCTCAATGGCTGCAATGTAAAAAAAATATCAGGTAAATATCGGATTTAGCTGATTAATCCGATACACCCAAATACCGGCAATATCAGTTCTCGGGAGAACCGGAATTCCACCTCTAACAGACAGCAGCATTATGGCAGTTTCCTGGACAGTTGATCTTCTTTCCCCCATCTCCTAGTATGCCTGCATTGGGGCAGCTTAAGTCCTGTGTATTCTGTACTATTATACAGTGTTGTAATACATCGGCGCAAGGAGTGTGTGTTACTCTGGGAACCTGAGTTCCGAAGTTCCTAACTTCAGTGTGGTTAAAATTGAATATATAATTAAGTACTAAAGGGACAACTTAAATAGAGTAGTATGGGTTCTCAGGAATCCCCAGGGTCACAAACCACTTGTCAATTTCTGTAGCTTTACAATCACATTTTTAAAATTTAAAATGTTTTTCTTTTGTATGTCAGAGGGTTAAGGGGAACTGAACAATGTACTGTGCATGACTACTGAGCAGTTCAGAAAGTAAATTGAGTAAAAAGAGAGACAAGTGTGGTTTTTACCCTGTAACTAATCTAAAACCCATGGTTCTCAAACTTCATTGGACAAATAGGTGGCACTGTCAGACTTCATATTCTCTCTCAGAACTCCCTGCACCTCCCAGAGATAGCAGCCTCCTGGCACATGCTCATTGCCAGGCAGATTGAGCTCCCACTAGTGTCATGTAGGAAATGTAGCCATTAGAATGATCTGCCATTCCCTCATCCCCCACAGATGGCCATGGCTACAGCTTGTTTTGCTGTAGCCCAGGGGTGGGGAACCTTTTCCCTCCTGGGGGCCACTTTGAAAATTAGTATAAGATCTGAGGGTGGCAGAGAAGTTGAGGTTGGGGGTGCTTAAGGGGTGCACTCAAGAAAAAAGAGGGCTCAGTTCATGGATCTGTGCCATGGACCTGTCCCCTGTTTTTGTGTGCATGCCTTCATCTAGTCCCTTCCCCTGGGCTCAGCTTTTCAGTGATTGGAAGCTGGAACTAGATCAAAGGGCCAGATCCAGGAACAGGAAAGGGGCCACACACAAATGTGCTGCGAGACACATTTGACCCCCAGCCCTGAGAATTCCCCACCCCTACTGTAGCCTTTGGCTGCAATCTGCAAGGCTTCAATGGGACTACTCTGGAGCAAGTAGTTTGTGGATCGCAACCATTGCCACTTCCACAGAGGAGCTGCAGGGATCAAATGCAGCCCATGGCTAGCTTTTATTTGGCCCATGGATCCGGTTCCTGCTCCCAAGCACTGAGCTTGGGAAGAGAGCAGAGATGAGGGCATACACGCAAGGATAAGGGACAGGTCCTTTACGCAGATCCATGATCATCTGGGCCCTCCTCTTCCATAGCGCACCCTTTATGCACCCCCACCCTCAACTTCTACTTGCCCCTCAGTGCTTGTACTGATTTTCAAAGTGGCTCCTGGCAGGGAAAATATTCCCCATCACTAGTTTAATTAAAAGTAATTCTAGCATGTTACCTAAATGTGTTGATGTCCCTGGAGTGCACTCAGGGAGGACTTCTCTTTATTTTAGCTTAGTGACATGTATTGTTTTTCAGCTGTGTTGGATTTACTTTATATTGTACATGTCAAGAAATGTTTTCTTTTGAAGACTGTTTAAAAACAAAATCTAACAAGATGAGATTCTTATAGAGGACTGAAAGCCTTCTTGGCAACTTGGGTATTGTTAAATTGGCATCACTGCTGTCTTGCAATCTGTATGAATAAAACATATTTCTGGCAGGTGTCAAAGCAGTTGCAGAGCTGTCAGCATGACCTGGACTAAAACAGGAAGTCACAGAAGTGTGTTTCCTGTCTGTATGTTGAAATTGCAACTACTATATAGTTTCTCTAATCATATAAAAGAATAACCACTTTCAAGACAAAGCAGAGTTTGCATAGTGTGGCTTTCTAAGGCTTAAAGGAGCATTCAGTTTAAATGCATTTCTGCCTGAATTTTTTTTTTACAGGCTATTGTGCTTCATTTCTTTTCCTGAGCATTCTTGAAGCCCCAGAGTCTGAATATTGATATGAACTTCTCTAAGGGGGATAAATTGCTGGTCCTGGCTGTGAAAGTTTTTAAGGCCAAAATACCTCCTCAGTTTCTTTATGGGATTTCTATTTGGGGATCATCCCTTTAAGTTTACAATGATTTGGAATTAATACAGAATAAGTTTATGAGAGCAATACTCCATGCCCCCAAAAGTACTCCAACTGCTTTAATGAAATTTGAACTTGTCTTGTCTTCCTTGGCCTCATTGGCACAATCATACATTCTGAAATTCTGGCTTCATCTTTTGTTTTGCCCTAAGGACTCTCTATTATATTCGTCTTTTTCCTTGGTTCCTCGGCCCTTGGGAAAAAATGTCAGTTGGTTGCTTGCACATTTGGGTTTTTCGAAGGAATATTTACTTTCTTTGACCTACATGAGAGCTATGAGCCTAATTAAAATTAGGATCGAAGAGCAAGAAAAACAACTATTCATGGAAGCAATACATGCTCAAAAAAATTCCTTGGTCTTTAGATCATTCCCTTTTGTACCAAAAGGTGCTGCATATTTATCCTCTCTGTAATTGAGCCCACCGTGGCATTAACATGTGCCAGATTTTGTATTTTGCCATCTGCTGTTCTGGAATGTAGGCAAGCCCAGATTCCATATGACTTGAGATTTTGTAAATGTTGTTCTTGTTTAAAAGCTGAAACCCTTGAACATGTGTTTTTTCACATGCTACCTGTATGCTGATCTTCGTGCCAAGCTTTTGTATCCATTTCCTAATAGGCCACCACGCATTCCGATATATTAGTTCTCCTTTTGAGGGATGTCAATCCTGACGTTACTGCCAAGTGGCAAAATTCTGCTACGCTGTAATGAGACTTAGGAAGTTCACTTTGAAAAAGGAGTAACTGTTGCTCCTGCTGGGAGAGTTACAATGTTGAACATATGACTGGATTTTTTGTTATTCATCACTTGATGCCCAGTTGAAAAGGAATTGTATTAATGAGGGGTGTTGTATGGAATACCAGAGGCTTTTATTCACTATTCTTATTTTGGGCCTGTCATTTATTTATTTTATTTATTTATTTCAAAATTTATATCCCACTTTCTCCCGCTACAGGCGGCCCAAAGCGGCTAACAACAATACATATACTAAAAACATGATTCAAAACCTTTTCCTACGACGTGCATTGCAAGTGGGAAAATCCGTGCTGGGAGCCGTCTTAAGGGCTGAAACAGGTACCAAGTCAATATCTGTCTACGCCCAGAAGAAGTATATAAGATATTGACTTAGACTTTTGACCCAGTGCGAATCAGAACTTTTGCTCCAATGTCTTAGGGAGGAGCTCCTCCACCCTGGTCCACGAATTTATCCCTGGTTAGTATATCTTGATCTACTACTCAGGAGGATGGGTTTTTCATTTAATTATTTTCTGGGGAACAGTTTGGTGGCCATCTGTAGAGAGATCTTGACCAGGATGAGAGATATTGCCCACCAAAGTGACCTAAGCATTTTACAACACTGGAGGGCAGCCCCATGGTTAGGACAAGTTAAGTCAAATTGTGATTTTGAGTTTTATCTGGATGCTATATCGGATAGGAAACTTAAGCGTTGTTACTTGCTCCTACGTTTTCAGCAAATTCAGACTGCTGTCCTCGAGAGCAGGTACAAGAAGATACCATACAACACGAGACTTTGCTCTTGTAGCTTAGGGGAAATTGAAACCACGGAGCATTTTGTTTTACGATGCCCCCATTATGACACTTTGCATGTAACTTGGCTTGCCCCCTTGCTAGAGCCTTTCTACCAATTGGATGCTTCTCAGAGTTTTAGATATCTCCTTACCTTAACAGACAGGACCAACCTGACAACATTGGCAACCTTTATTTTGTTGGCATCTAGGCGAAGGACTGAGACAACTTAAACCTGGAGCCCTATTAGGGTGGCTTAAGCAAGCTTTTTTAGTAATGACATGGGGATTTTCCCCCCTAAATAAATGGCCAATGGGGTTTTCAAAGTGCACCCCCTCTTAGGGCAGTTGGAGTGCCGATAAAGGGTGCACCATATTATTTTTTTCTATTTTAACTTATTGTTATGTCGATGTAGTGAATTGGTGCTATTTGCTCTATTGGATCTATTGCAATTTGTAAATTATATTACTTATCTTATTCCATGTCATGTTATGTTTTGCCAAAGCGGCTAAGGTGAAAGCCAATGCCAAATAAACTTTACTTACTTACTTACTAAAAACATTTCAATTCAATTAAAAAACCCCACAATTCAACAATAAGATAAGACAACCATAAAACACCCCCATATCACCCTCCCTAACCCCCCACCCTACCCTTCTCCCTCACCAAATGCCTGACAGAACAGCCAGGTTTTGCCGTTCCTGCGGAAGTCCGGGAGATCTGGGGCCAACCGTGCCCCCGCCGGGAGGGAATTCCAAAGGCACGGTGCAGCCATCGAGAACGCCCTATTCTGCGTGCCCCCCCTGGAGAACCCGGGGGACCTCCAACAAGGTGCCCCCAGATGACCACAGGGGTCGATCTAAAGCCCAGGGGTGTGAGGCGGTCTCACAAATAAGCAGGACCCAGACCGTGTAAGGCTTTATAGGTTAAAACCAACACTTTGAATTGGGCCTGGAAGACTATTGGCAGCCAGTGCAGAGATCGGAGCACTGGTGTAATGTGCTCCCGGCAGCCCAGCCCCACCAGGAACCGGGACGCCACATTCTGCACCAACTGCAGCTTCCGAGCCGTCACCATAGGTAGCCCCATGTAGAGAGCATTGCAGTAGTCTAACCTAGAGGTAATAAAAGCATGGATGATCATGGCCAAGTCCAGAACCGAAACCAGCGGCCAAAGCTGCCGCACCAGATGTAACTGACAGAAGGCACTCCTCGCCACAGCCTCCACCTGGAGATCCAGGCAGAGCTGCACATCGAGGAGCATCCCCAGGTTCCGCACCTGGGATGTCAGCAGAGGGCAGACTCCATCAATCGATGGAGCCGTTACCTCTGCCGACATACCCACTAACATCACCTCCATCTTGTCAGGATTCAGTCGCAGTCAGTTAGCCCTCATCCAGTCCCCGACAGCTGCCAGATACCGAGTAAGCATTGAGACAGCCAGGCCTGGGTCGGTTGAAAATGAGAGGTAGAGTTGGGTGTCATCAGCATATTGATGATACCTCACCCCAAACTCTCTGATCACCTCGCCGAGTGGTTGCATATACACTTTGAACAGGAGAGGGGACAGAACCAAACCCTGCGGGACCCCACACGGGAGGTCTTGGTAAGATGAAAAAGAATCACCGAGTACCACCTGCTGAGTTCTTCTGGTCAGGAATGAGCGGAACCATTCAAGAACTATCCCACCCACCCCCGCACTGTCCCACAGGCGCATCACCAACATCTTGTGGTCAACGGTATCAAATGCTGCCAATAGATGTAATAGGAACAATAGGGTAAATCAACCCCGGTCCTTTTCTCAGCGAAGGTCATCCACCAAGGCTACAAGTGCTGTCTCAGTGCCATGGCCCGGACGAAAGCCAGACTATGAAGGATCAAGATGTGGTCAAGATGCTCCTGGAGCTGCTGAACCACTACCCGCTCAATAACCTTCCCTAAAAAGGGAAGGTTAGAGACAGGCCGATAGCTGACAGGGGAGTCAGCATCAAGCGATGGTTTCTTGAGCAGAGGCTGCACCACCGCCTCTTTGAAACGGCTCGGCACTCTGCCCTCCTGCAGTTAACCACCCCAGCCAGTAACGGCCCCAGTGTCTGTCGGCAGCTCTTAATTGGCGGCACAGTCAAGTATTGCCTCCTGGATCGTTGTTGCCTTATTCGCCACCAACCTCGCATTCAACAACACCAAAACCGGGTTGTGGGTCCCCTGACCATGCTCCACTTGCTCATCTGCTGGGGGAGGGACCAGCGGGACGTGCACTAAGCACCTGTCCTGCCTTACCACCCTCAATTCCCGCCCCCTGAGACCATATCTCCCCTGGCCCGTCACCACCCCAATAGCCGTTCCCCCCTCCCGTTGCCACCCCCAGCCACCACTCCCTGGCTGTCCCGCCTAGGCTGCGAGGGAGATTCCATCCCCATTCCATCCCCATGGATAAAGAACTCTTGCATTTTTGCTTCATGTTAGAAACATGGCATTTGCGTCACATTTAGAAACATACACCTTTTAATATTGGACGTGCCCCTGGATACCTACTCTGCACTTTATATCACAGTTCTCAGAAGCAGGCTATCTTGTGAGAACGGGCAAGATTTTCGCACCCCTGGGCAAGATCTCGCATGTTCTCAAGAATCTTGCAAGATTCTCAAAACCCTCAAAAATTCGGAGAACTCGTTTTGGCCCTATTATAAACACGACTTCAGGCTACACTAAAGTAAGAGTCCCACATTGCAAAGGGTGGCATATAAATTTGAATAAATAAATATTTAAATAGTCTGTGTATGCTAGTTCTATGGGCTCTTAAGCCTGTAAATCACTAAGGCCTTGTATATATAAATACTTTCCTGTAATCAACTATGGTGACATTTATTGAGCAGTTAGGAATTTCCCAGAGAGAGAATTAAGCATATGAGTGCAGTCAATTATTGCATATACACATACTTTGTATTCATTGTGCATCCATTTGCCCTGGAGTAAGGTCTGCATTCACTACATATTCTACGCATTCATTCCAATGAAAGGGCTATGATTTGATGTTCCACTGGGGTATTGTGTGTTCAGTGCATAACGTTTGACAATGAGGTGTCAGTAAGTCCATAGTGACCTGAAAGCTATTCCAATGCAGAGCGTTTTCACAGACAGAACACTTTACTGTGGGATTAATCTAATTAACTTTGCACTTGAGTAGAGTTAGGTGTTTGTGTATGTCAGCTTGAACTTGGCCTAAAGAGATTCTTCAGTGGTGTGAGGCTGGTAGAAAGACCTTATGGCTCCCCATGACCGAGCCTCAAAGTACAGAGCTCTGCCAGACTGTAGCAAGAAATAAACCAAAAAAGGAAGAAGGCGAGGTCAAAGTGTCTATCTTTCACCTTTTCTCCTTGTAGAGACTCACAGCAATACAGTGTAAATGAGAGCAGCCTCTGGGGTTGCTCTAACTCCTATGTTCTCAAAATGTGTGTGGGGGCACAAAAGGACTCCAGCTGACAAACACCTGGCTCCACACTCTTTCTGAGCTCAGGGGAATCTCCAAAATAATAGGGTGAAAAGGTGGGAAGGGAGTCAAAGGACAAGAGAGGGGAGTCAGAGAGAGAGGGGAAGCAATGGGATGGTGGGAAGGGGGAGAGGAAGCAAGATGTATGCAGGTGTGTGGGGAGGCCTCCAACTATGAAAGACAAGTGGAAGGGAGGGCACATTTCAAACAAGTTTGGGAACGACTGCTCCAACTTACCATCCAGGACAGCTCTGTTCAGTTGCCGCCAGCTGTGTTTGAAGGTGCAAAGATAGTATCTGGCCTGTGGCCATCTCTGTCTTTCACTACCCAGGTTATGCCAACTCCAGCTTGATCACAACTTGGAATTGAAGGCCATTATTCTCATGATGCCAGTGTGTGTTTGTGCAGACAAAAGCTGATGTGGCATGCTAAGAGTGTGTGTAAACTGAAGCAGTGCTTAAGCCAAAGAATTTCATCTCAATTTGAACTAGGAAAGAAATCAGTGTTTATGAGATGGAAGAAAACACAATCAATAGGGAACAAAATGATTTTTTCAGGATTCTGGGAGAGTTTTACAAACAGTCCCGAGGTAAAAAAAAATAATAAAACCAATAAATATGACTTGACAGCATCTTTTAACGCCTTTGGGAAAGCACTGAGGTAATAACAAAAGACATGGCTTTCCTGGGAAATAGATATTTTGTTTCCAAGACTTTTCCCTTATTGTCAAAAACAATTAGTGTACGGTGTTTGAGCTGTGAACAAGGCACCCTCTAATTCCAATAAGAGTAACCTTAGCTTGGTGTATACATTTGCTATAAAATGCTGTGAAAATAATTTTCTTAGACTAGAATTCTACCTTTTCACTCACTTCAGCTATTTGAAAATATAAAGGGTAAAAAACAATTTTAGTCACAAATTTTAAATTTCAATTTGTGTTTCTGATTTTGAAGGTGACTGTTTTACTGAAGAGGGACTTCTGACCTAGTACTGTAAGGCCCTTCAATAGTGTGATTCTTTTGGGAGCTGAGGAACCTTAGTCATCTAATAATCTTGAAGAGGGAATGTCAGCACCTGGTAGGGATGGGAGTTACAGTTTCGGATTAATCTGAAACGGCCTGTAATGGGCCATTACAGGTTAATCTGAAAGATCCTGTAATTACACCTTGCTAGTTATGGTTCTGGAATTACGGATCCTGATTTCCCCCCATCCCGTGGGGCGCTGGAGTGGTACTTACCGTCCTCAGAGTGCTTTACTGAAACACCGCCGCTGTTGTGGGGGCTCAAGCAGGTTCCCTCGCCATAGTGTCCTCCCTGCTCTGTATCTCACTTGTACAAAATAGCCACCAGGACTGTTGGTTTCAGATGCGCAAAATGGCCGCTGCCCTTAGCCAAAATGACGGTGGCATAATTTTGCCTGCTGCTATTTTGATTCCAGACAGTGGCTATTTTGTGCATGCACAAAACTGTCCTGATGGCCATTTTGCACATGCCTGATAAGGAGCAAGGAGGACGCCACGGCAAGGGAGCCTGCTGGAGCTCCCACAGCAGCAGCAGTGCATCAGGCTGCATTCCCATCTGCGGTGGCGGTGGTGGCAGAGGGAGGATCGAGGGAAGACGCGGTAGCCCAGAGGAGCCAGCTGACAAGAAAAGAGTCGGTGCGAACGGGGATCTGCCGTGACTTCTCTCATGCATGTCAGGGCACAAAATTTGTATTTGCACTTGTGGGTTTAGTATTTATGTTCCTTTGTATTTGTACCTTTGCCCATGTTTGCTGTGTTTTCCCTATTGCTGCCAATGCGGAAAACACAATGAATATGGGGCCCCGAGTATGGGTTATTTTGGCACTAAAGTGCAGTGAGACTGCCAGTTTGACAGTCTATAAGAAAAGTAAAAAGGTGATTAAAACTGCTACCGAGTCTGCTACAGATTCAAAAAGGGTGACACTGGTTTGTGAAGGGTGGAGAATATGCCTGGCTTGGTGCAGTTTGTTAGCGTGGGGAGGTAGGACTGGGGCATGAATCTGGCTTATGGGGTGGGGGGTGGGGTTGCTGGTTTGGGCAAAGGGGACTGGGACATGGAGCTGCCTCGGGTCACTTGTTGGATGGGTGTTTGCTGGCTTGAGGATTCACCATTTCTCCCTGGCTTAGGTGGTTTCCACTGGGCTGGGGCTGGCTGCAGTGCAGGAGACCGCAGTTCTGAGACAGCAGTGGTTCCTGCAGGTGGGGAAGGCTCACTACAGGCTCCCTATGCAAGAAGCTAAGCTTAGAGTCGGAGAGCAGCCTGGCTCCAAGCTGGATATGTGCTGCAGTTTGGGGGACCCAGTTTGAGACCTCAGGTACCATGTTTTTCAGGAGATTTTGGGTTCATTCAAAAGAGGGAGAATTATAAATGTCCCCTTAGTTCCTGTACTTAGGTTCTTCTTCCTTCTTTCCATGAGCACAAGGTATTTGGTTGTTTCTTGGGAGTCAAAAAGGAAAGCCTAATCTTAGTACATAGAATGGCACTCAAACAGAGAAAGGAGGAGAATTGCCTTCTAGATAAGGTTTAGGATTGGGAGCCATGTATTCTATTCTTGATTGCATTCTTGCTTGGATTCCAGTTCAACCTTTTCTGCTTGTTATGGCCTTTGTCCTGTTGCTTAGTCTCTGTTCCCAGTTCATCTTCTGTATCTTTCTTGCTACAGCTGGCTATAGAAATCTGTATACCAAGATAATGGAACTAAGTAATTATGGACTAATGAGATTTGTGGGTATTTGTGACATTTCCTGAAATTTTATGATATAATCAGATTTAACTTTCTTCTCAGAAGTAGCTCAGTTTTTGGAAAAAGAGGTAAAAGATGCATACCCAAGACATCCATATGTGCAAGGCAACTGTACTGGTTCCAGAGCTATTACTGGTCCCTGACCAGTCATGTCACAGTGCACATGATGTCATGGTGCCCAGTGACCAGGGGCCTATTCCCTCCCCCACTGGCCCCACTTGTCTATATCCTTCGCTTCGCTGTAGCCCCCTCCCAACCGGTCGCTCTGGCACATAGCATTAAGGTCCATGGTCCCCAGGCACCATGATATCACCATGACATCACACAGGCACACAAACACAGATTTACTGAAATAGTGAACAAGGTAATTTGCAGTGTAATGTGTTTTCAGCTAAGACTATAATGAGATGACGTGTCCTGTTAGGATGAATGCACAAATTGGTCACTGAAAGTGTTCACTGAACACCTTGCACCCCCAATGGCCTATTCTCGGCCCCTGCAAGCCTATTCCCTCCCCCTTTGGTCCTTGCTTGTCTGTTTCCTCCTACCCAGTCCCCGCTGACCTCTGGCCCCATCCCTAACAGTCACTCTGGCACATAGCACTAAGGCCCCTGGTCACTGGACATTATGCCCATTGTGACATGACCAGACAGGGACCAGTAATAGCTCTGGAACCAGTATACCCTCGTATCTCTGGAACTCTTTAATCCACAAACATGGGGGTGGGCATATTGTGCTTGTCTTGGCAAGACCTTTAAATCTTTATCACACGTCTGGCTGGCTGGTGTAGTACCGGAAATTATACAGGGTCACAAACAGACATGACCTTCACATAACGCTAAAATGCACTTTTCCCTAATTAACAGGAAATCCTAGTTGCATAGAAGTAAACCTTGAGTTTCCCTAAACTAATTGTTCTATACAGCAATATGTATTTTTAATTTTGGCCTTGAGCCCTGCATGGTGTATGTCTTGGTGGTGATCCAAATAAATAATGTAATTCTTTCAAACAAAATGGCAGTGGCATTGCAATCTTATCCTCCGTGCCACTAGAAAAAGGAGTTTGAAGATGTGCTGACATATTAAGCTTATGTCTGGGTGCTTGATGTACTATATCAAATACTACTGCATGTTAAGTATTCAAGAGACCGGGTCTAGAAATGATCGAGTAGAGACAACTTTCTAAAAATAAAACCATGCATTGCCTGAATAACATGGTTGCCAAGGCAGTGCAATATATTAGCAGTGGTTTCCTTAACACATTTACAATACGGGAAGTTAGATTTGCAATCAGCATTTTAAAATAGCAGTTGAACTGTGAATAATGAGATGTGACAGAATGCATGGGTTCTTGATATTGTGTTTCTTTTATGTAACAAGTTCCCAAATGAGCATTCACTATCTCTTTTGCAGTCTCTCTTCATTTATCAGGTGCCTCACTTCCAAAGAATACTAGGAAATCAGAGCTCAGCACTTGGTCTTTATTGGTTTCTATCCGTATGTAAAACATATCCTGCCAGACAAACACTGAGGGATGCTCAACTATTGGAAATACCCAGCAGGCTTAAGCACAGTCAGAAATAAACTCTACATTTTACTAGTAGGCAAGAGATGTAATTTCTCAACACGTTAACTTATGCCATGGGCAAACAAGCACACGTTCTCAGATGTCTGAGAATGCTTGATTGAGATGAGACATGATGCTGGCAATGGCTCTGCAGGCCATGCAGACAAACTGACCAATCACATTCAGCATCTAGTTTTTGAATACCCTTGAAACAGTGAAATTGAACCACCTCTTGCTGACGTCCATGTTGAACGTGACTGGTGGCCATCGTCATTTTATCATTTGTGTGTGTGTAATAACTAGCTCTGGTTCTTCCAGTCATGTTCATGCCTCAGGTTTTTTCCTAAAGCAAACAGCTGCTAAACTGAAGTTTGCTCTTGTGTAACGGGGGATACAGGTCTTTAAGTGCCCTTTGTCGCTGACATGCTTTGCTTCAGTGTAAAAGTTCTACATTTTTCTCTCCTACATATACATAGAGTACATTGAGTGCCTCACACCAATCCTTTAAAAATAGACCCTGGTTATGATGGGCAAAATCTGGAAGCATGATAAACAGAAACAAAATAAAAAACCACAATCACTCCCTTCAGTGCTCTCTAGTCTATTTTTAAATATTCAGGTGTAAAGGCCAGTGTAATTCAGATTAACAGGTTGAAACAGACAGCAACTAATTAAAATGTGTTCTCTCTGGTAACAAGGTGTTGTTGATTAATGGATTGGTGTCTGTCTATACATTGCCTTTGTCATCTGAATTTTCAAGGATACTAAAACCTGGGGGTCACTATGGAGAGGGTGTTCTCGGTGGCCGCACCCAGGCTGTGGAACTCTCTCCTGGTGGAGGCCCGGGTGATCGTACGTGTGTTACGATCGTACGTGTGTTAACGTTGTAAGCTGCCCCGGGCTGCTTGGAGCAGGAGGGGCAGGGTAGCAAATGATTTTATAAAATAAAAATAAATAAATGATGTATCTTTCTTCTCCAACAACAGCTGCACTTGATGTAAGAGTGCTGCCAATCAGGGGTGTAGTTAGGTGGGAATGGGCCCTGGTGTAGAAGATGGAATGGTACCCCTTGCTCGGGTGATAGCATACCTTCGTTATAGACATTGTCTCTCTGTGATCTATAGCTGAGCCTTGGGATTCCTCTTGGTTTTATCTGTCACACTGAAGGGAGTGATGGTGGTTTTTGATTTTGCTTCTGTTTATTATCAGTCTCTGTAGGGGGGTTTCAGGGTTGGATCTGGGAGACACCCTTAGCTTGGAAGAAACTCTTGTTTGGAAGCTTAGGGAGATTACCTCTGAAAGGGTTGTTTATTTCATGAGAACCTAAAAAAAGAAATGAAACGTTCTGGAGTGGGTTGGTTTTGTCCAGCCTGGGCTTCCTTTTCAATTTGTCTCAAACTGCTCAGACCTTGTATGGCTTGTATTCAGTGCCAATGAATAGATCATGCTCTCTAGTCTATTTTTAAATATTCATGTGTAAAGGCCAGTATAATTCAAATTAACAGGTTGGAACAGACAGCAACTAATGAAAATGGGTTCTCTCTGGTAACAAGATGTTGTTGATTAATGGATTGGTGCCTAACTATACATTGCCTTTGTCATCTTATCTGAATTTTAAAGGATACTAATAAGAAACGTTCACTTTTTGCTGCACTTTCGTTGATAATAATTTTTTTCTAAATGGTGGTAAGAGAAATAAATCTCTTGCCTCAGGCTAATGATATCCTTATAATTATTTTTTAAAGTTGGCAGGAAAGAAGGGAATCTGCCCAGATCAAATGTTTGAGATGCCATAGATTAATGTGCGACTACAAGACCTTGCACTTCATAGAACCATAAACTCTAAGGCAACTGATTCCATCTGTCATTTCTTAAGCTTTAAATTGGACGGGCTTTTTATCTTCCTTCTGTCTAATGGAAGCTCTGTTGTCAAATCTCAGGCTTCCAATTTAACAGTGTGGTAAAAGGAAATCCTAATCACACAGGACTCAGCTTTGTTGTTCAGAATAATTGAGCTAGCCCCACACAACCTACACTTGTATCGTTGGCCTTGAGCCCTGAATGTGTTTCTGTTTTGGGAAACCATCCAAACAAATCATTTTGTTCTTTCCAGCAAAGTAGAATTAACAATGTGTATGTTGTAAATGAGTCTAGTATTTGTTGGAAAGAACAAATTGACTATGCCTTTGTACAACAGGGGCTAAGATTTTTCAAAAGCACCCACTCTGTCATCGTGTCATGACTTCAATGGGAACTACTCTGAAGTAAGCGTTTTTAGGATTGCAGTTTAAAGTACTTAACCACCTACCTCCATTTTATGCTTTTGGAACTTTTACCCAAGCAAGCTGTGGATTGTAATGTCTTGATTGGTATTATTGCATTTAGGACTAGCAAAAATTACGTGCATATCTTCCTGTAGTAAAGACAAAGCCTACTTGGCAAATGCCATCAACTACTACAGAATCAAATCTTTTTTTAAAAAAATAAATAAAAATATTCTGGCCTTATGCTGACAAAGACAACCTTCCACAATAAACCAGGTGGGAAAACAACATTCTGTTGGGTTTACCAGTCTGCACAAAGACAGATCCCATGCTTCTATTTTTCCTACTAGAGTTTACCAAACTGCAGAAAAGTTAAAGCTGAAGAGACTGATGCTAGTGTCTCTGTTGCCATTTAAAATTGTGTGCGGCAGTTAAACTGGAAAGAATCTGGTCAGTTTCATTCTGAGGAACGGCTTTGGAAACAAACCGGTCATGAAAGCAGTAAACTAGCAAAGAGACCTTATGTTTATAGTAGACACAAAGCAAGGGGAGGAAGATGAAATTGTCCTTGCCTATTCAGTAGAAGGAAAGAGGAGGGAGAGAGAATGCTTTTGCTAACTTCCAGCAGCTGTGATAGTCTTATCTGATCACATTTTGTCCAGTAGTTCTAATCCTGTCAGGGGAGTCATTTGATGGGAATGGGCCCTGGTGCAGAAGATGGAATGAGTCCCCTGCTGGGGCAATCCACTCCAATGCGCATGCATACATATTCTATATGCATGTGCCCTCACCCCTGGCACGTGGGCCTCGCTGCTTCTGCACTTATGAATCCTGTGATTGGTTCAGGCTCTGTGTGTAAGATGCTGGACTGGAGAAAAATATAGGATAAGTTATAAGGAGAAGAGTAGTGCTTATGTATATAAGTGAGAGAGACTTGGAAGGCATTAACTGGGGGGGTGGAGAGAGATTGAATATAAGGAAGCAGTTATAGAACACAATGTAGGAAATAAAAAAGAAAGGAATATAAAGGGAGGGAGAGAGAAAACCAATGTTGAAGACACCACAGGAAAACTCCTGTGGGAAAGAAAAGCAAAACCCAGCAGAATGATGCCAGGAATGAAAGAGAGGTCTAACAGAAACAAAGAGGAGGTAGCAAATGACATTTAAAATAAATAATTAAATATTAAGTAGATTACATATTAGACACAATCATCCATAAACCATTGCATGGTGTTTGACAGCAGAGATATCTTTCACCTGACTAATAAAATGACCCTGAGCTAGTAAGTGTTAAGTAAACTTTAAGCCCTGGCTACATCAAGTGAGTTGTCCTGTTTACATATTGCATATTAACTACTTTTTAAAAAACAAATTAAGACTGCAAGTCAAGCACTCAAAATGTAAGAAACACTAGGATTGCCCCACCCCACAGCTTTACCAGTGCCCCTTGCGTATGCATTATAACAGATTTTTTTAATTACGTGGTCAAGCTATATTTTCTACGGGGCCCCAGTTTTGTTTAGTGAATAGATTGTGTGTGTGTGTGTGCGCGCACAGGGACTGCAGCACAGACTTCCGACGCTCAAGCTAATTGTGGAACTGATAACCAAGCAGGCTGGTCTCCTCAGTGAAGGCGGGAGAATGAGAGAGAGGCTTTGCTAATGGGCTTCATAGCCCCCGCCCCCCCACTGAAGAATGTTGAGATGCAAATTATGGGCGTGGTTTCAGGTTTTGGAGTTGAATGTGCCTTGATGGTTACATTCTTCTCTGTCCCCACCCCCATGTGCCAGTTTTCCTACCTGCAGAAGTATAACTAGGTTGGAATGGATCCTGGTGAAGAAGATGGAATGGGGTCCCTTGGCTCCCTCTTCCAGTGGCAGGGAATATAGCTGCACCAGGGAGCATGGGCTCCCCAGGCTCCTGGCCCACAGTGCAGTTGCACAACCTGTCTCTATTCTAGCTACGGCCTTGCCCTCCTGCCTAGAGTTGGTTGGAAGCCTCTTTGTCAGTGTGATGGAGAGAGGCTGTCTCTGAGGAAGAACAGGGAGAGGCTACCTAACTGACCTGGCAATGTAAACAGGAGCGAAAACTCTGGAGTGAGTAGTTGGTGGAGAATGTTCCTCAGTGGGAGGGAAGCAGAGCAAAGAAGCCTGGCATTCCCTGTGTAAACAGACTGGAATTTGGCTGAGACCCCCCCACCCCAATGAAGTACTTTTCTATGCCCTCTCGTCCGGTAATTCGGACAGTGGGAGCGATCTCCCCGACGACCACTAGGAGGCAGCACAACTTTGCTGGGAGCACGTGGGGAGAGCGCTCCCCCGCCCTCCCAGTTCGTTGTCTGCCTCCGACTCAACAGGACGTGCAGCCGGGTGCGCTGCACCCACAACACT